>JAQGAK010000037.1:0-218946 GCA_034696945.1 Lipothrix lubbocki | reverse complement strand
AATTTTTGTATTAATTTTTGTATTAATTTTTGTATTAATTTTTGTATTAATTTTTGTAATTATTTTTGTATTTATTTTGTAGAGGTTTAGTATTTATTCAGTTTTTTTGTATCCCATGTTATTTATTCAGTTTTTTTGTATCCTACGTTATTTATGAAGCTACTTGTAAAAGCTTTCTTTGTTTTTAAAATTATTTTTAATTTAGTTTCGGGAATCCTTGGATTAATTAGGAAATCTGAAAAGCCATCCTATAGTTTTATATGTACAGAAGGTTGGAATTGGAAGGTATACAAACTTACTTTGTTTTCATAAAAATATCGGATGAATTTCGTTTAAGAATCTGAAGTTGCTATTGAGTGGCTCTAAATTTTGAGATTAGGAACTTCTAAATTTTTATATTAATAAATATTATATTAATAATATATATATATATATTATATAATATATATTAATAAATATTTATATTAAGATGACATTAATAAATGTGCCTGTGAATCCTTATGTACTTTAAAATATGTACACAGTATTATCACTAGGTCTATAAGGTCATCCAAGAAATTCGACACTGAACTTGAGATACAGAAGCTAATCAACATGACATGGAAAAAAATGAAACAAAATTATATGCCGAGCTCAAACAATTAGTCGTATGAATGTAGTAAATTTTGAGCATCTATTATATAGAGCCGCCAATGATAAAAATCTAATCGGTAATTTGTCGACGTTCCCATTTTTTCGGATGGATGCACAGAAATTTCAAGCTGCCTGACTAAAGGAGACATTCCCGCAACGTATACATTAAGATACCCGGGTATCATGCGACGTATCTGCTGTCAAGTTTGGCACATTTAAGAATTCTTGGACGCGCATTACATTATGGTGGCAGTAGAAAGGAGGAAGTCGTTTAAAACGAATTGTTTAGAAATGCTGCTATCAAGATCTACTATTGGAGGTATCAGTTAAAATTTCACCTTGTTTTTAACAGCTTTGTTTTAGTGTCCACCAGCTTTCGAGCAGTAGCTTTCAAGCAACGGCTTTCTACATAATATGTCATTTTCCGGTATTAAAGGAATCTGATTACGTGAAAGAGATAATTGAACATTCCTTGTGTACCCCAGTCACCGTCAGTATTCAGATTCTGAAGGAAGTTTATCTCTCGAGCGTCACCACAAAACAAGTGCAAAAGACAATAGTGGATGCATGTTATTCGGAGGCATAATACTGTCAACCAGGCAGTAAATGCGGCAATGAAATTGGAACAAAACTGTAATTTGTAATTCTTCCGGAAGTAAAAGCCATTAGAAGTAGCAGTAACTTGGATAATATAAGGTGTATTTACTTCATAATACATGTTAATGTACATGTTACCAAGTTCGCTGTCAAAGATTTATCTACAAAATACTGCTGCTATGTACACTAAAATATAGATACATGTAATGGAACAAGGTTTTACTTAGGTCATACACGAGAGTCACCCGCTTGAATGTTTCCAAACATCCTGTGTCCCGAAATAGACATAAGGTCATGCGTAAGTCTTGACTTTGAATTACATGAGTGTCTGTAGCTCTCAAGTACAATGTAATTTTCTACAAGAAATATGGTATTACAAGATTACGTTGTTACGTCGCAGTTACACGCTCATGAATGCATTCCGTGAAATTTCGATACGGTGTCATTCTTTCCTATTTAATTTTGTCCTTATTTCCTTTCAAAGGATTACCAATATTTGTCAAGAGAAGCTAAAACTTTGTCGTTCTCCGAAAACTCCTTTTGCCAATTAAGATGGTTGTGAACGTATACTTAAGTATACAGCTATACTTGTAGTTTTGGCAAAGAATAAGAAGTAAAAGAAAACCTTCATATAGGAGGAAAGTCCTTACGGGAATAATTAAGCTCAAAATCTAATGTGAACATTATTAGTATTTATTGCTGTCCCGCCTGTTTTAATTCTTTTTCAATTAAGCATTTTTTCACGTGACCCCTATAATATGCAATGTTTTTATTTCATGGAATATGAAATTACAGTTGCGATAAGCCAAGCTACATACTGGGTATACATGTTAAAGATCCAATAATGGGGTCGCAAAATATATTTTCATTGAAATTGACAATGACAAAGGTCAAATATGGCTTGACTCTCAAGGGTGACCGAAATATTTGTTTAGACTTAAGAATATTAGTCGATAACTTTCCTCCTAGTATAATTGGTATTTTAATAGCCTCAAGTAAATATAATTATTTAGGCAACCTCGTGGTTGATAGATCCGTGAGAATTTGAGACGTGCATTTTTTGCTTACGTTTGCATTGATACTGAGGTTGCCAAAAATAACAAAAAGTCTTTGAAGCCAAAATAATGTATGTGTAGATTGTAGATCCTTCAGTGAAATAAAAAAAAGTATAGACTTGAGTGTGTTTACTTCATATAGTAAATCACCGTGTGAGATGTAATGTTATAAACATATAAATTCACATTCGGTTGTGTAAATGTTTGTGAGTAATTATATTAATTCAAGTGTCTTTGTAGAACATTTGTATTCAATGATTTATTTGCTGAATTTGTTTACTTTTTTAAGATTCCAGAGAGCTGGGAAGGTGACGATGACTTAACCAGACCCTTTGAATGCATATGTAGATGAAGATGCACGCTTCTTTTAACAAATCATTCTTTATTACTCACAGCCTCACGTAATCATGAACTTGATCTAATTTTCTTTGTACCCACTATGCTATAACTGGCCTCATTTTTTGTTGTTTTGTCAGCGTGGCGTGCGTACATTATTTATTGGGGAGATATTTCCGCTTTGTAATATTATGTTTTTCCGCAGTAAGACATCTATCTATATCTGTACATATCTATCTAGTCGACGTCAATTTCCTTCTGTTCCGTCATCACAGCCGGAATCACATAAACAAGACCCATTTTCAATTACTGAAGAAAAGAAAGTATTGCAGGGGCATCTTCGAAGAAATATTTGCTTGTCTTGTATTGCGTTGCTGTGTGTGTCTACGCGGCTCTCAGCTTGCAAGGGTATATCTGAAAAATAGTGCGTAGCTTATTCATTAATAATTGATTTATGATGCTTAATGGAACTGGCACTCTCAGACACTTATAATGACATATGAAGAGGAGACAATCTCAAGGTAAACGCTTCCTCATCAAAATAGCCTTACACACAGTGTATGGTTGATCCACATCTGTCAAAATTGTAGCTCGCGTGTGTTCACAAATATCTTACATATAGTAGTAGCAATTTTCCGCATTCATTTGAAATCATTGCGCATATAGATCCATATATTTAAATTAAAATCTGGAAAAAATATTCAAAAACTATTTTTATGTGACATGGTTTTAGTTTGGTAAGATACCTTCAACTCCTGCGAATATTATTCCAAAATTACTCAAGACAGAAAATCCATATTATCTTATTGCCGCCCCCCGTGCATGTTGTTTTACATAAGTATGTAGATAGTATAGGTTTGTAATAGAGGTGCATGGAGAAAATGATGCATCAAGTACTTAAGGGTGGAAAATAAATGAACTTGTTTCGAGCGGCTCTATAGACCACCTCAGGGGGGATTTTGAGTAATGTTCCAAATGAGTATAGTTTTCTTCACACATTTCCACCTTTCATTTCCTTCAAACGTTATCGGTTCTACATAACTAAGGGGAGATATATTTAGATTAATAAGATAGTCTTACCTGTAAACAGTTGAAGTGGTAGTTTCACTATGAACATTGACTATAATCTTGAGTATAGAAGGGAAGTTCCCATAAGTCAATTTTTGTAAATGATGAAACTAAAGCCCACAGTGAAAAATCCCCAACCTTCTTCTCAATGCAAATGCTACATATATTTTTAATGAATTTCATTGACAATCACTGGATTACTTTACATGGTACTTGATTTATTCCATAATTTTATAGTTTTACACTTCATGAATTTTGATGCGTGCAAAATGAATGTTGCTTATTTTTTGTAAAGTTGCTTTTTTTACCTTTCATAATTATAATACCAAATTTCTTACACAACCCATCGTTAGTAAAAGACACTGGAAATTCCTTTGAGATCACTGGACACGTTTCAGGAAATGTTTTTTCAGAGTCTGAATAATTGTTGTATGTTAATTATAAGTAAAAATTATATACTTAAAAAATATGACTATAAACCTATATATAGTCTACATACATTGAGCTTGCATCAAAATTCGGTTTCATCTGCTTCAGCCCGCCGGATTTATCATTATTATGTGGAGTCTGTTGCAACAAAATCTTGACAATCGGCGCATATAGATAGCCATCAACAGCTTTACAAATCCTTGCAGATGTGCAAGTATACAGTATATAGGATGCATTTGTAACTGTGATTTCCGTTAATATTGCTGCTGAACAAGCAGATATGTACCAAACTAAAGCAGTATAATATAATATACAAAGTGTTCTTAAAGCTAAATCGTTTATAACTGCTGGCTTCAGTTCCGTTGAGACTTGGCTGCGGATGCAGATCAGTATCGTATAATTGATACACAGATATTATCAATATGATGAACTTCAGCGAATTTGAGCGCAATGTGCTTTGCTCATTGTTAGGTTGCCTTCACAAAAGTTTATTTGTACATATTTACCCTTATGTATGATAATATTGGTATAGTGCTATACTTACATACTAACTTGCAATGAAGTGCACATACATATATCCTACGTACCAAAAATGCTATATGGCCTATACAAATGCCCTAAAAGTGATGATTACAAAATTACATTACCTAGGAACAGCGAAGAGTGTCTCTCTTCGTACCTTAATTATAACTGCACAGGGATAATTGCAATGAAATGAATTCATTCAAGTAACAACCAGGAATGTTTATGAATTATGAAACTTTATAAAATACGCACAGGGAGTGTACGTTTGAGCTTTGAAATTACAACCATAATTTTCTTCACCTTAACTTGGATACTATTATCACATTACACGATTACACCTGACCTATAGCTTGTGCTGCTGCCATTTACAAGTCTTACATGACATTGGATAAGAACTTAAAATCTAACGATAAGTGTAGATATAGGAAACGTATGTATAGCTCATGGAATGGGTATACATACATATAGGAACTACGACGGTACGTAATGTTAGTGTCGAAAACAAAGCTGGTAGTATTCACCGTGGTGTTTGACATTTGTTTAACACAAACAAGAAACAATGCTAATGATGCCCCTAATATGTAACAAAGTGTGTCACCTTAGAATTACTGACTTGAGTAAAAGTGAGACAAGAGCCTAAACCCGACGAATCAGTGTAATTCACACCTGGCAAGGAAGAAGATTCACCATGAGGAATACTTTGCGTAAGTTCCACAGTCACCGGTGCTGCTGGTGAGGTAAACAAATGTGGGGAAGGAAAAGGCGCGAATCTGACATAGTCTCGTGCTCGCCACCGTTCGTAAGGTCTCGCAAAGGCGGAAGTCATGGGTAGACAAGACGACGTGTGCGAGTGAGGAGGTGAGGATAAAAACCGTGATTCCTCCTGTCCAATTATTGACCCGAATCCTATTCAAAATACACAATTTTGCCTTCAACTACTCTTATTACACTTCCTATACCGGTATCAGCTTGTGTCATTGAAGGGTGCTGACTTGCAATAGTTAATTTTGAGTTAAAGGCAGCATAATGACTCCCAAGATTGGGATGGCTATACTGCTGTAGGAAACGCAAAAAAGAAAAACGGTGCTTCACAGTGTAGGAGTACACTGTACAGCAATATTTTTAAAAATAATCACCTGGCTGAAGTTGATAGTAAGAATATGAGGATCCTGGCATGAAGTGCATGGGCCAATTAGTTCCAGGGAAACCATTAAAATCCACTGTAGGTAAATACGACGATGGAGTTGGAAATGTACAGTAATTTGGTTCATTCATAAAGTTATCATGAATCAATGTACTCTCTGCCATTGGTGGAGGTAGGGATTCAACATTAATTTCCTTATCACTACCATCACTACTATCCTCATTGGGGCAAACTGGAATATTATTTTGTGAATGTTTTTCCGCATAATTTTCCTCTTCGGTACATTGGCGTTCATCAACCCATGTAGATGACACTGGTTCAGATTCAGGGATCTCTTTCTTATCTACGTTTCCTTCATTCGAACCTTTTCTCAGGATGGAATCGATTGAATGTTTAATTTTCTTGGTTCCTTGTTCATCGACCTTGGGGGATTGTAGCATTGACAAGAGTATTTGTGAGCTTTTTGTGGACTCTTTGCCTCCTGAACTACTCTTGCGGTTGCTGGTATTAGCTGACTGAGACTTATGGCTTTTGATTAATACATTCGATGATGTTGTAGTTGAGTCTGGCTCAGGCTGGAAACATCGTCCTGTCTGTATAACGCCAATGATGTCACGATGTATTTTCAAATGGCGAACCACATTTGATTTATGAGAGCTTGAGTATGTGCAGTAATCGCATTTGAAGTCTTTGATTCCTGTATGAACTGATTGATGACGTTTAAGAAGAGCACGACGACTAAATGTTTTCGCACATACTGTGCATAAATGGCCCTCTTTATGGGAAATCTTGTTATGATCACGGTAGTCTGCTTTACTTTTAAACCTACAAACATCCCTCCAATATTTTTAATCCGTTTATTAATGCTGTTCTAGCGAATGACAACTATTTAAACATTTATCTACTAAGGATTATTATTAAACTAGTTGCAAAGGAAAACAAAAATACAATTTACTTACTGTAATCCACAACAAACAAGCGAATCCTTAACCGTTTCATGCATTGATCTCACATGCCGAGTTAAATTTGCACTTTTATCCGAAGCGTAATTGCAGAATTCACAACCAAAGTAATTATTTTTATTATTGCATGGATCTTCATCCTCTTTGTCACTATGTCCCTTAGGCTTCATAGCTTGTCCTGACTCCTGAGTATGTAACTCGTGGCAATGATTAGGTATGTGAGAGCACTTAAGGCTGAAAAAGTTTTCAGAACTACTAATTTCAGGTAAATGATTTAACAAAATAGGTAATGATGTGAAACATGAGAAAATTGCGTCTTTCAATGAACACTTCTTATTCCACGAGGTGATTGATGTAGTATATGGTAAGGTATTTTGTTGGCGGTAATGTAACGATTAGTGATTTATCAATGCGTTCATTTGAAATTATTCAGGTTGCTCTTTGCAAATGAACTGATAGCCGAAAACCGATAAGAATGGTTTCTTGTGAGGGTGCACTATGGTATGCAGTAGAGGAAACCTACACGAAAACCGTCGTCTTAATCAAATGACCGATGGACTTGGAATGAGCGTATCATGTATCAACTCAACAAGTAATGTTTCCCAATTTTAATTTATTTTAAAACCTTAGATGCAAACGAGGCATACAGGTAGGTTCTTCCCGTGTTCAACTACTTTCGCCGTAACTATAATGGGGCATCACCTATATAATGTAAAGTGTGGATGTAAATATATGTGACGAGAAAATGTAAAAACCACCCTGAAATAGTCACTTGGTTGTAGATTTATTAGGACATGTATATATACACTCAAAAGACCAAACCGAGAACCCTGTTGAGCCTTTACAAGGTATGTGCATGGCTAAACATACATAGGTGCTTTATGCTATTAGTGGTAAGTAAATCAAATACACTATGCAGGTGAACTTATTCAATCATGGATTTGCCCTCTCGAACCCTGTCAACTTTACACAAGTACTTATAGTCGGGGAGACTTCTCCTTGTCTAATGCCAATAATACATAAGTTCCCAATTCAGAACACACCAATAGGGTTGCTTCCAATAGGGTAGCTTCAGTTTTACGGAAGCCGACAGTACCGAAGCCTATAGGTGTTACACGTTCAATTTACTCTCCTAAGTAGCAATATCATACAACATCCCTCATTTTTAACTTAAACTTGAATCCAAACTGTTGCTCACTTAAAAACCAATCGTGCAACTTTAACACTACCCATTTTTGTGGCATTTTTATCTGATAATGGCTAGCATAGCAACATAGAGACGTTCCTCTGTACAGAAATAAAATTTTGTCAATGTAACTATAATTTTTGAGAAGATACGACGAATCCATTAGAACCATATATTGTTCGTGAAGTCCTAGAAATGAGATTCTCTATCTGAAACGATTCCAATTATTTATTTAATAGCTGGGTCACCGCAGAACATCAAGCCTCGAGTACTTCTGACGAATTTGAATAGGCTAATTATGCAAGGAACTTTAACAATTAAAATGGAATTTCGCCTTGGAATTTCTCGCCGTCATCTCTTCAAAAGATCATGATAATCCTTCAGGAATTCGATGAAATCTCATCATTTGCGTAGCTTCTGGGGTAAAAACGATATACATAATTGTAAGTAAGCTATTAATAAATATGTGCAGCATATACTGCAAAATAGTAACCTTGCTTTTTTGATGCTATCAACATATTTTCAAGTCACAAACTTGTTTTCTTAGTCCTGCTGTAAAACGGGAGTCAAAAGCTACTAAATCTAACAAAATCTGTAATAAAAATTGGAGGGCACTTAAAAGCATATATCACCTGCAATTGTTCTGAAAGCCGTTGAAGTTTCTTGTAATCCTCAGCACATGTCAGAGAGTGTGAGCATTTACTCTTCCTGTTCCGACCTTCTACTTGGTGGGATCTTTCCTGTCAACTATGTGTACAGGCATATGTTTACATGTATAGATAGATATTTTCCAACCTCGGACACTACAGAAATAATGCATACCTATCTATATATGTGTTCGAAGAACATACTTTTATATGCATGTGTATCCAGCAAGCCAATTATGTTCCTATTTGTCATGGTTATTTAAAAAAGATGGTAGGATAAGGGTAAGTACGGTGTAGTATAGTGTAGGACACATGGTTCGAAAACAAGACATAGCAAACAGGGAGACCTGCTGAACCGAAGCATATCCCTGGAAGCTATTAAGTTCCATTCTTATACAGATAATAAGAGTATCAGGGTAATTACAAGCAAGGTTAACACTATGTGATTCATGTTATTCCCCGATACACATCTTTGACTTTCACAGGCATATCCTAATGGTGACCAAATGTTGCTTGTGTATTGGTACTGGGGAATTGAGTGACAAAAGGAGTGTAAACGTGTGCGGTGAACACAATAAACTGCTTAACGCTAATCATAACGAGTGAAAGTAGTATCTCGTTTTCAACTCACTAGCCCCACACAGGGATAAGTAAAGGAGTATTGAAAATAAACAGAAAAATATGCTTACAGGACGATGGTACAGGGGAGTGAGCGAGAATAAGAAAGACCCGTCATAAGGGTAAAATACTTTGGAACTGTCGTAGAGATGTGGGGAAGCTAAATGAAGACCCACATAATGCTGATGGTACTTTGATATATTACAGTACAAATCAACTGATGAAGGGTCGGCACACGACATGTCCAGATTAGACAACCGCACACAAGCACTCTAAGCGGCTAGCCAAAACTGACCAATGCATTGACCACGACCACACCGTAAACGATTTAAACTGCCCATTAGCCGGCTGGTGTCCCATCATTGTTGCGTCCTGAACACACTCAATGCATGACCATACACAATGACTTATCCAATAGCCCCTAATTTCCTACCCTTTTTGCAGTTGTCACTCAGACTTTTCATGAAAAATGAAAAATTACCTGGACAGAACTAAATTATTTGCAGCTATCCATGCATATAAGCACCATTTAAGCCGTAATCCATTTAATTACATATAAAATCATGAAAGAGAGCGAAGGAATAAGGTGAGGAGACAATCCTGTATATATGTATCCCAACAACACTTAAGTTCAAGTTCGGGACATTTACCTACCATACCGCTCGCGGCACTTCTTGATTCATAAATCTCTGTAAAATTTAAAGAATAGCTCATGCACATGAATTAAAACAACGCAAGAAGTTGGACACCGGTAGACTTTATTTTCTAAAGGTTTTCCACGTGCAAATAAATTAAAATAATGAAAATTTCTACGGAAATGACGCAAAGACTGGGCTAAGGACACACCAATGACGCTTGCATGGTAGATTGAAACGATGACATATCAGGAATCAAAGAGCACGCCTCAATTGCTTGATTTTTTGTTGAGTTAATGTGTATGCATAGCGATGATATACAGATATCAGCTTGTTTTTGACATGCAGGACATGTCATAAAAATTCAATAGCCACAATATCGGTCACTACACAAACACTTCATGCATTGATACTTAAGTATTACGCCAGCCATTATTAGTGTCTCGTGCATAGGAAACGGTATCCTAATAAATCTATATCTGTTGTATCATCCAGAAGACCTCTGGAGAGATTTCTAGAATCGTATGCAGAACGAGCTTCTTAGCCTGCAAATGAATTTTTGAACTTGACATTCTAACCTCCCATCCTCTTTAACGTTTATGTACTCACGCATATCGAAACTAGCAACTTCAAGATGTTCATTTACTCGTAAACGGATGCCCGAAATGGCATGATAACTTTCTGAAGATTGCTTATCTCACTGTAGTCTGTAGTATATTATAATAACAACGTTTTGCACAAGTAAATATCATCAGACTTTAATAAAATGCAAGGCTACATGAACTGAACTTCATCTGTATTTTACTAATATCGAAACGTTTTTCAGCCTCCACTTCATTCAAACTGTATAATTAAACTGTGTAAATGGTGCATGCAGCATTAATTGCAAAGTACATACAAACAACTCCTGGTTAATTAAAATACGCAATATATTCTAATTTCATCATCTTTTTGTATGATTTCCTTAAATCTTCGATTTTTTCCTAATCTTAAATTTTCAAGGTATAAGATACCACAAAAACGATTTTACTATCCCTTGAGCAGAAATAGTTTGAAGAATTGAATTCATGAGTCCATGACGTTGAGCATAACGGATCTCTTCTGGAAAGTAATCAATGCAAATAGCAGTTCCGGTAGTGTGAGAAAAAATGCCATTTTTTCGTGAACATAAACCAGACAAAAATCCTAATTTGTTTGATCATCAGTATCATCACATAATGTAATGCTTTTGAATACAATCTCCAGCTTCGAATAACAACAAAATCGTGCGGTTCAAGTGATAAATTAACAATGAAGAGGTTGACTCAGGTTAGCAGGTTGCTTTGGGTAGGTCAGGAGTAATTTTAAAAAACGCATCTCCAGGAAGATCTGTCATTCAGTAGCAGTTCACTTACCCTCATCCATTATACTCTTTCATTCACCAAGCTCGTGTGCACAGTTGAATGCTTTTATTTACTGAAACTAATGTCACATCACAGTAAACAGATGCTGGGTGCGTTTGTTTGTATCATGTCATACAGGAGAGGACCGAAATGGAGCGAGAATGTGTGGCCCGTCTCTATATGCTTGTTGTTGTGAACCGAGCAGATATATACAAAAATAGTAACTTCACACAGCCTGATGTATTCAATTGTTGAAGAAAGGAAACCTGTCGGGTAGACATTAGAGAAATACAAGACAAATTTTCAGCGTCATTAAACACCTTGTTGTAACCGACACGCTACATTGCATGACTGTGATTAACCGGACTATAAATCCCGTACAAGGTTTCTTGGAAGGTATTAGCATTTCCTTTTTATATATTTATATAGGAAAAACGATGGGCAGGAGTAATTTCTTAAGCCATGGAACGTGTTCATAGGTTTAAATTAGTTTTTGGAAAATATGTACGTTTTCTAGCATTGCTGATGCAGCTGACTCAACATGTGATACAAGATATGTACATAAATCTACTTAATTTTTTTGAATGCATCTGCGTCGGATTTAATTATGAGATAAAAATAAAAATCTAGGAAATTGTATATAGGCACATATCTGTATGTGCTGGCTGTATGTGGTGAAATTGGAAGACGAGCATTCATTTGTTTGTGGGTAACTTAACTCGTTCTTACGAAGTAAATTAAATTACTGGTTTACCTTTTGAGGAAAACCGAGAGAGAAACAGCAAAACCGTTAGTTTTGTTTATGGCAGAGAATAGAAACTGCACAAAAAGTTATGAATGGATGTACATACATAAAGCACATATCACAATAATAAATTTGTCACAACATGGGTGTTCTACATTTTTTCATCAAGTGAAGTAAAGCTTATTTAGACAAATAACAGCTACTAATGGCAAGACAGGCAGAACTTGGTTTTATTTTCTTCTATTTTTCACACGTAGAAAAGAGCCAACGACCTAAAATTACAAATCAAACAACTCTGGTACTTACTATGCAAGTCGCCACTCTTTTCCTCTGGAACCGCTTTTTGATGTAGACATAACGAGACATTTGGCATCTTCCACTTGAGAAAAAGTGATATTTGTTGGTAATTCTATTACCAGTTGTGCAGTTTTATAACTGTGACTCCGTGAGAATTGGTATAAATTGCGCTATATTTTTCTTAAGTTTAGCCAGCCGCATGGTGAAACTTAACATGTCTGTTGGAAAGGTTTTATTTGGGCGAGAAAATATCTTGTAAAGTATTATCATTTGTAATTTTCAAAGCTATATGCAGGGAAAAGAGACTACTATATATATAGAAAAGTTTTAGGTTGAATGTTGCAGGGGTAATCATTCTCATATTTGTCACCACTATCAAAATTACAAGCACATGGAGCCGGTCGGTCTGACTCCAAGTCGGTGGAAAATCCCTCTTTCACTTTTCTTGCTCGGCTATCAACGATCACATTTAGAATTATTACCGTTCCTTCTAAATCTGTAAACAAGACAAACACTCCAACGAATCTGCAAAAAGACTTAACCAGCTGCTCTCATTTGGATGTAAATGAATCTTTGACGTGAGTTTACTAAATTTTTGCACAAAATTACAAAACTGATGATGGAGTTCCAGTTTCTACTTATGTCCTCGGGAGCATTATGAGTGATCCTTTTAAAGTAGCTGTCGAATAAAAATATTTCGTTCTCCTCATTCTCGCATCCTAGAAACATTGTGAATAATTGGTTTCGCATCAGGATTCGTGGTGCCAACGATTGGGCTACAGGGAAATAATTTTTATGGTTAAAACCAGGAAGACTGTCTGTGGCCTCAAAATTATATTAAAATTATGCTTGCCTTTTACATTCAGTGGCTCCAAAAACAATGAACGTAGATGACGGGTGTTGAAAAATGACGAAAATGTGTAGAAAGACACATGAGTCAAAGGTGATGAATCTTTATTTTAATTACAAAAAGTACATATGCTGCATACTCTGCAGGAATTAAAAACTGACTGCCTTGCAATATTGCAAAACCCATATGCTCAAATGCACACAAACAAACTTAAGCTGTAAGTAAACATATGGAACAAGGAAGGGTTTGGAAAAAATATAACAAACTGATAAGCTCGACGTCCAGCATGATGAGTCTTAAGACTGATGAAAATAGCGGCATGGCTGAGAATAGGAAGTCTACTATATGTGCAGATATTCTCTCTATAAAAAAGCCACATGAGGAGTAACCAGCAAATGTGTAAAACTTCAATTATTAATGTTCAACATATACAGGAGCTCCCCTTAGGAACTACTGGGAAAGCGTCAAAAGAATAAGAGACACTTGGCATTTTATAAGAGGATCTAAGTATCTTTTGATACATACTAATTTCCCGTAACATTAACTATATTGCTCCATACTTTGACAAGTAAATACTCCTTGGTAGGAAGACGACGGACGGGAGATACTATACCTCCTCTAACTCACGTCTAATTCAGATGGGCACGATGCCAATGTGTGGGTGACTTCCACATACAGGGAAGATTTATCAAAAGAAGAGAGAGAGAGAAAAGTCATCCCGAAATTAGTTCAGTATAAAAGGCCCTGCCGTCTCCTGGAGACGATACAGTCAATTCCACGATCAACCTCAAGAAACAGTTCATCAATGTAATCTTAATTTCTACTGTTCATAAGTGTCAGCTAAAGTGTTGTTATCCCTTTTTAAATCATTCGTTGTTAACAGACTCTGACCTCATATATACGAACGTTTCTGTTTCAACATGAAACCAGAATTTTCGGAAATTTTGCTACCCGGTCACCGGGTAGTTACGGGGACACCATCCAATAATAGTAATCTCAAGTGGACGGCTCTCCTTGCCACCCTGTTCTTTGTTACAGTGACCGGCATGATTGCCTTCTATGAAATCAGGTTTGCCCGCTATGACATTCGCATGTCATTGTTGGAAGACGAGATAGCACTCATCAAAAGGTATGACTTTTCCATGGACGATTCTTACTACAACAATCTGGAGGAAAGGTACGCTAATCCTGAAGAGGAGGATGACTCGGATGACTCCGATGATGATGATTCTAGCCCAGCTTTCGGGGTGAGTATTTGAATTTCATGTTTATGTTATGTATTTAGTATCCGACTTTTATTATAAAAAATCTTTTGTTAAATCTTTTTTTAATCATTTAAAAAAATTATTAATTATCAAATTTTATTTAATACAATTTAATATATAGAGTTGTGATTACGTGCGGGAGCAAAAATCTCTAGAAATAATTTACTCATAGGGAAGCCATGAATCATACTTAGTGGAAAACACACGAGATTAATGAAAGCAGGAACCTTCAAGTCTAATCAGGGTTTAAAAAATGAGTTGAAAAATTTCCAAAAGTAGTCGACGAAGGCACAAAATGACGCAAGTTATTTACGTAAGATACTGTCAGCTGCACACTACCTATACATACAATGCATATATGATGGCATAACACAGAGGGTCAATTTACTACAGGAAGCGCTATGACAAACATGTTCTATGCTTACAAAATAGTGGTAAATAGTAGTACAAAATCCTATACGTTCAAAGTTTAATGAGTGTCTTATATCTGTAAAATTGTCTGATTACACGGAACATTGCAGTAGCGCACTAGAAAAATGTTCAAAACAAATATAAACAATTTTGTGTGTATATCACTGAGGTGAGACTTAAGGTTTGACGGCTGTAAACCACAAAGGTTTTAGCTACACATACATAAGATAAACAGCTCTAGGTAAAATATATATAGTTCATATTTCTGGCCTTGCCATGATTCCATCTCTCCAATGAATTATATAGGTTTGACTATTTTCACTAGAATTTTTATGAAATTTCTCTATTATTAGTGAATTTGTATAGTCGTTTTTTGAAACGAAACAAGTAAAATGGCCTGGCCTCTCCTTATAGTTTTAGCAGTTTGAATTAAACAAGTTCAGTATCATATATACGTTTAACCTATAAGGTTAAAATCAACAGCTTAGCAACTACCTCCAAAGTCGGCGACAGGATCTACATAATCTTAAAAAATCCTCATGTGAAAATATTTCTACCGTTCGCTAAACTTATAACGTTTCAGTCTAGATTGCACAAGAATAAATTAGGTTGAAACATCTACGTCTTTAATCCCGTTCTGACGACCCAATCAGATTAGCGAAAATTGCAATAATTTCCCACGTCACATTTCATCTGTTTACAAATCTAACAAATAACTGGTAGTAGTAACTTGGATATTAAATGAATTATCTTCCCCGTTTGAGAAAATGAAGAGGCAATCAAAATCTCGATTGATTTACGATTTTGTTTGTTTTTCCATTTGACAGTCTTCAGGTTCAGCAAGGAAATTCTAATTTGGCGTATCTGAATGCCAGTGACATTAGAGTGTCATTGTTTACTTTAAGCGCTTACGCAGTTTTTTGAGGTACTCGAGGCAAAAAAGTCAGTAGAAGGTAATTCAGTGAGAGTAATTACAAGCATTAGGGAAAGGATCTGACAGGCGGACACCGTAAGATATATTTTAACTTGCAAATAATGTAGGAAATTCAACGAAGAGATAAAAAGAATCTTGTATATTTGTCAGTTTTAGAAATTTTAAATGTATATGTATATAGATAGCCTTCAGAAGAGAATATCTGTAACCTATACGATCGTTCCAGGAAAATAGGATGGGAAAAGTATTTTAATGACTTAAAAGCTTTCGCGTTCGACAATAAATTTAAAAAAACTATTCTCATAAACGAACTTAGAGTGGTTGAATAAAAAGTGTAAAACTTATTGGGAGTATCTAAGTATACATGTATAAACACACATGATAGAAGCAAGAACAGGGAAATTAGCGAAAACTTGGCAGGGTTCTGAGCACCCTATAACTTTTGGATGAATGTACCTATATATGTAGTAATGTATACAGATAGTTGTACTTTTTCCTAAACATCATTTCTCCTCTTTTACATGTAAAATATTTTAAATTGTGAATGGTTTTAACGCAAAATGATATATATGGAACAGGGGTACAAATATGCTCCAAAATCATATCTTCATGTTTTTGTCATATACTGTATGATCACAGGATTTTTGCTCACAAGACATTCACAAGTTCAAGTTTAAAAGTTAAATGCCAAGCAGAGATCGCTCTCGCCACTCTTATGTGCATCGTACTAATAAGCCATTACAGTTTAGAGGATTATATGGTTATATAGAAGAAGCAGGGAGAGAAAAAGTCATTCATGTGAAGGACAGCTTAGGCTAAAAATACAATTTTGAACTTGATCTTCTCTTTTTGCTACTCAGATAAACCATACATCTTTTACTGATTCTAGGCTGCTAAATGAAAGAATGAAAACATATTTGGCTGTTTTTCCCTACTTTTATACCTTTAGTCGCAATTAATTTCAAATGCTGCAACAGCAATAAGCTTCCAAGTTCTAGGCCAAAAACAAATCTTATATTCATTTAACCCACTCTGCCATTCATACAGTCTCATTGATGTTTAAATACAACGTTTGACTGACAACTGAACTTACATTTAGAATGTCAAGCTTGAAGTTGAGGAACCACTTGGAAGGTCCAAGAGACAAATCCCAATACCACCAACTCAATTTATCGACCCTACCGTTCCAAGGACCTCTGATGGAGTCCCTATTTTAGATAACAGTTATTTGGACAAGATCGGAGCACCGACTTCTGGTTACATTCATTGGAGCAATATTCTCCCAACACAAGATAGTGAGGGGTTACGCTTGTATGAATCTTTAGTTGCCACCGGTAAATGCCTCATTAGAATGAAGTCTTGATGAATGCTATAGCACTCTTTTAATATTTCCATGCAAATTAATAGGAGGTCGAGGTGAACCCAAGAGTGCGGACTATTATCCCGAAGCAACTGCCAGCACTGGCCACAGCAACAGTGGCATCCGTCCTCATCACCGGACCTCGGCAGCTTGGGTAGAAAGACCTACCAGGGGTGGAATTCAATTGAAATCTGGAGACTCATTTTCTAACGGACCTCAATTTGCTGAGGATCAGATTTATACCCGATCCGGTACTGGTTCCCGCTCAGCTTTCTTAGCGTCCCAGGGATCCACTTTACGCGCGGCTAGTTCCTCTGTGAATACTCAAGGAAATCAGTCCGGTGGAGTCACCGGTGAGGCTTCCTCACGTTTCCAATCCTCCACAGGCGCCTCGGGCTCCACCACCAATCATGTGAGCGGTTCTGGTGCCGGCGGAAATACCGTCATCAACCGAGCTTCTCGTGTTCCGGCTACCGGAGACTTCTTGTACTCACCTAACTCTAGAACAAGATCCATTCAGTATCCTCCTTTAAGGCGCATAGGACAGGGTGATGGAGAGGTATAAACAGTATTTCCTCTTGACATAAACATAAAGGAAACGTCTGCGAAATCCTGCCCTTGAGTAAAGCAGCCGTAAATAAATATACCGAAATGAATTTTTCAGGTTGTTGCCCGCGTTCTTCAAGCTGATAGTGATTCCGACACAGATTCTACTAGACCTGCAGGCCATACCAATGCCCAAGCTAACTTGGGTGACACGGCAGGTGCTCATGCAGAATCCCGTAGGAGCTACAAGGGCGGCAGAGCCCAACGTCGTGGTCAGGTACATAGACGCCGTTATGAACCGACCAAGTACCAACGCAAAGTAACTAGCCGGACCAAAAGGGTTATTACATTACCTCCCCATTTCTCCTTCATTTAAAGTTAACTAAAATAGAGTCATTCTTCTAATCTGCAGGAACATGGTGAGGCCGGCGGTAATGAATCGGATGAAGTCAACATTGTCAAGGCCGAGGCTTGGGTTGAAGGACAACGAGCCATCGCAGCTCATTACGTCGCTGACGTATCGAACTACACAACGGCTCACCGTAATTACGAGGGCAATGGGAGACTTAAAAATGCAGATGGCATCCACTCATCATGGAAACCTGCAGAGTGGATGGCTGGAAACGAAGCTAGTAAATCCGCTTTCAGTCTCTCAGCCACTGGAGTTCTCACCATTAGACAGACCGGACTTTACTATGTTTATGCTCAGGTTAGCTGAATAATATTTGTGAAGATAAAATTATTACCGCCTAAAACTTGTTTGCAGTATATACTGATTACTTTTGACTTTACAGATTCACTATATCGATGATCATGATATCAACTCTTTTACTGTCAACGTCAACTCAACTCCATTTTTGCAATGCACCACCATGACCGAGACATACAACAGCGGTTCAAAATCCAACACATGCTTCACAGCTGGTGTAACACTACTTAAAGAAAATGACAGAATACTCATCAAGGACGTGGAACAAAATCGTTACTCAATATTCAAGGAGGAAAAATCATTCTTTGGTCTCATGAAGTTGAACGGTGATAGTGGAGTTACCAGAGTGTAATCTTTACCACACCTCTCACCTAAAATTATCCAGGTCGTGTCAAATATATGTACTAATATTTTTTCAACTACATCATGTACTCGAATTCATCATTAATTATTGTCTGTTATTGGTATTACAAAACTGACTTATATTTATAAGGAAAATGTAAAAATGCATTTAAAAAAATTAAGACACTAGATATGTATGCGTATTCCAAACGTTTCATAATTACTTACGAAAGCACAACGCATGTATATGTAGGCTATTTGTATAAAATGTTCAGGCTTGTGACTTGAAATTGTTGCGGTAGTATAGTTTCCAGCGTTATAAGCAATAAAGCAATTTTTTAAACAAATGCGAAACCAGTACCAATATTAATAAATGATGTCTTTCATTAAGCCGAGAGATTAATTACAAAAACACGTAAAAGGTTATTTCTGATAACAACTATAGGACTTTATATTTTGATGTTGCGGTTATGATCACAACAAACATGTAGGTAAATAATTACACACGATATTATTTTTATACTTTTATATAGCATACACATATACATACAGTATGTGTATCATGTATAACTACAAAAATTATGCACAGATTAATATTCTCCTGTCTTTCATAAAATTAAATACTTACACAAGGATTATGAAACATGGTTCCCTTACATAATCATGCTTGAAGCATGTTACAAATGACATTTTCGGTCATACTCAATGTATAAATTACTTAGTGGCTCAAAAGTTCACCAAGTGTATAAGTTTGAGACTATGTGTACCTTTTTGCTGGTATTTATTTGCTTAGTCAATTTACAAAATGGAATATATATTCGTCTGGTCATTTAAATCCTCACATAAAATGCCATATGCAGAAAGCCAAGGTACTCGCAATCCTACACCGTGCAGCCTCTTTCAACCAGACGTATTCAATCATCAGTACGAATACATGAATGTTTTCACACATACGTAAATTATATAACAATAACATATCAGTAGAATGGAGCAATTAATCTAAATGAGCTTGATGGATTCAAGCTTACATGGAATAAATAATAAATTATTGATTATGTATATTATAAAATAGAAACTGAATACGTAGTGTTTTGATCATGAATCCCTATAACTTGGAATCTAAACCACGACAATTTGCAGTATACTACCAATAATTAAGAATCAACAACATTCGCAGTAGGACAAGGTCATACATAATTAACTTAAGGTACAAAGATTATGAATTAATATATAAAGAGGCACGAAGCCATAATCACAAAAAACTCCATAATGATTGATGTCAAGAAACTGCAAATAAACATCGCTTGACTGTTTCTATTTAACTTTGGTCAAACTTAAAGTTACCTACGGAAGTCCCATTTTCCTGCCTCCACACAGGATCAGACATTCAAGTCCAACTTATTAAATAGTAAATATTAGAACTTAACTGTGTACTTACATACGATGTGACTACAAGTAAGCTTTAACTAATACAATTACCTGTTTAATAAAACTACACTCACTGCTGGAATAAAAGTGCTGGCAGCACCCTCCTTTCCCATCAATCCTCAAACCTTATTTACTTAATTTACTATAATTTTTAAAATTGACAAGTTTTTCATAATGTGGCTTCATTTGCTCGTTTTCAGAAATTACATGCATTTACTCAAATAATCAAAAGAATTAGCACACTCGTGTGTCCACTTGCATGATGCTTAATTTTAATGTAGTCCTAAAAGCCAATTAATACCTTGCACAAGAAAATAAATTAAAGGCTGCCAAGCTACGAGCCAACGAACCCAATCCAAAAGTTGGCCATAAAGCACATGAGGTTTCTCCCAAAAATTATTAACCATCCTCTTGAGGTCAACCTTCTCATTGCAGAAGGGACATGTTTGTTTCTTGCCCACAATACACCACCCTCTGATACAAAACTCATGAAAGACGTGATTACAGGACAGCTTGAATGTGTCTTCGATAACTCCTTCTTCTTCTGTACTGACTAGAAGTTTGTTGCCACATATTGCACAAATATTGTCATCTGGTGTTTTCGTGGGAAACCCCTCCTTTGAGTAGTATCCTGTCAATATTAACAAATTCGATACAAAATCAGTAACATAAACACACTTATATTCCACACTTGGTAACGGTAACACTTTATAAAATTAAAAACTAATATAGCAAAGACTATAAATGAATTTACCGATTTTAACTGCCATTTTGTCAGCACATATTTCTGCCAAATCCCGGCTAAGTACTCCGTAATACAGGCCATAGAAGAGAAGCATGATAGCCACATCCATCCAGGTGTGAGGATTGGCATTAAACACGAAGTTGAGCCCCATAATTGTTGCCATCATAATACAATAACCCGCAATACCCATTCCGTACGAAACTTTGTGAACCAAGTAGAACCATTTGTATACAAGCCTAGGAGTTGTACAATTGAGCGGTTTCTCTAGCGCTTTCTTTACTACTGTTCCAGACAGGGCAGTAAAGAGGAACCACGTGAAAATAAACCGGTACCAGAGATTGTAACCACTAAAACATATCGGTATGGTCCACATACCTATGAGTGTGAGCATCATATAAGATCTGCAAACCAATCAATTTAATGTATTTAAGTCATGTTATTTGATAACAACGTTCCCAAAACAGCCAGAATATAATTACTATATATACTAGGTAAGTGACAAGAACTCATGCTTGCAAAGTCAATCAATTCCAGCAAAAGCGTACCGATAGTGCCGCTTCTTCCATTCAACTAGTACAATTTGGGCGAGCAGAAGAACCACAATGAGGATGATAAACATTTCGGCATGCATCTGCTCATGGCCTCTATGTTTCTCATGAAACTGCATATGCTGTTTTCGCAGTGCTTCGTGTGGACTCAACTCTCTTCGAATTCTGTCCCCGTCTTCATTCTTCAATTCATTAATCAGGTCCGCGTGCTCCATATGTTGCTCGAAATGGGCATCCATCTTTCTGAAATTTTTCGAAATCATATCGTTATACAGTGGCTACCGAGTACGTAGCATATTATCTATTTAAACACCATAATCAAAGTTGTATTAGGATCAGAATGTTTTAATGACCTCATAGTATTCATTTAAAGCAGGTACCAATAAAAAAGGCATACTCGGAACAATTATCTAGAATAAATTCCTGTCTGAAGTTTTTAACAACTACAACCAGGCTATTCAACATACAACAATAGTTGACAACAATAAAGACCGTCGATTCACAACTCAACCTTGACGGAAGTGCAGTCCGTCGTCGAATACAAGACCTCGAAAGTGAAGGATTATAGAGTGCCCACAAGCACTAAAGCTTGTACGACAACACAGTTTAAATATTACTATCCATCCCTTCACCATGCTTTGAAAACAACTTCGGAGAAATCTAAAGCCATAGTCATATTCACCGACCCTTTACCGACCACTTACGGCTTCCATCGAAACAAGCGGTCAACGATAAAAAGAAGTATCACCGCTACCGTTCCTGCTTTATAACTATGAACAGAATCAATTAAAATCTCAATCCCTAAAATAACAAGCAAATATAAAAAAAAATCCTCAATCCTGATGACATCTTACGCATATAATGATGTGCGTGACAGGACTGATGCTAACCTAACAGCAGTGTTCCTTCCCTGTCAAACTTCTTCCATCCGTATAAACATTCGCAAGCTTATAACAATATATACCCGCAACTACATATATACATAATATATATCTAAGTTGTAAACAAGAGACTGAGTAGCTTCCATAAAAATACACAATCACTCTCGACAGCACTCCTATAGCATACAATTGTACACTTTCAATTGTAAGTGATTGTATCTTTCACCTTTTCCAGGAAGCCCGTCATCAATGTTACTGTAAACTCTTCCCAAGAAACGGAGTACACAATTACACAATGGTCCAGTACAGGGACCTCTCTCATAATAAAATAGAATGGAATGGACCTTTCACCCTCACCTTGTGGTCAGGTATGTCCGTCAACCTCAAAATTTGCTCACAGCCGGTACTCAATCCTCTTTCAGGCCCCGATATGTTTGACGATAGAGAATGAATCCCCAAAGTCTCAGTCCTTGTTCAGCCTTGTTTTCGAGATTATATAACGGAGATCTTCTCAGTAGACTTGGCTTAACATCGTATTTTATATCCTACAGGGGCTCAAATCTGCAATAGATCCAATTAAAGAAGTCCAAACCAATTATTATTTTCGCTCATAATACACTATCTGTCAGCAAAATTAACACACCTGGAATCCCATTGCAATTCACAGCAAAAATTAATACTTTTCTAGAATTCCACCGCACAATAATTTTCTGAAATTCCATCCCAATTAATATACCTGTAAATAAATTTAAATTTCTGGTAGCCCAGCAGATCTTCAGCCGAACTCTACAGATCTGTCTATACATAAGAACAACACGTCATTTCCTTCAAAATCAAACGTTGTCGAACGTGACTCCGCAGGAATATTATAAATTCCAATGTTAAATGATCACTAAATATTAATAACATTACAAAATAAATGGAAATGCAGTAAACTCACTCACCTTTACAACACAAGCTACACAGCCCGAATCCCGAATATCAAGTTCTTAATTAAATTAAAACTATATAAGATTACTCGGTTTGTATAATATAAGATAGAAGACAGTACTGGTTGGGTTGGAGTACCGGGGATTTGTGATTTGTGTGACCGACTTTTGAAAACTTGACAAAGAATCAAATATTTTGCCCTGTGGATCACCAGACCACGTTCCGCTCTCTATTGGTGAGAGGCGAGGAAGTCAAATTCCATCGAGGGATTCGCGCCAACTGAGCTCATTCACTGGCTCGGAGGGCGAATTGCGAGAAGCGAAGAAGTTTAACATTACGGGAACGAAACGCATGTATTTGTATACCTCTGCTATAATGTGTAATAACAAATAACATTACAGAAAAATCCTCACTGCCATTGCCATTGGGGAAGAAATCCCATTTAATAACACACATGCACACTCCACCATATAAGAATATCATAAGGAAGACAACAACATCCCAAAATCAACTCTTCTGCCGATAATCCCAACCGCTTTCACTATATACACACACGGTCACAACAATATTAATAATAACATCATGCCAGCTCCGAAGAAAAATATCCCCCCTGCTGACCCAGAGGTCAATAAGTGTCCCGGGACTACTACCAGGGATGGTCGATTCTTCACCACGCAGGGTAAATTCAGCTGTCATTTAATTATTTACAAATTTTAAAAATTTCGTTTAATTAAATCAATTAATTTATTTTCTGATCTCTTGTTGTTATTTTTTTTCATGCTGATTTTTTGAATTCATTATGTATTTTTTGGGCTTGTACGCTTTTGGAATTTGTTGTGTATTTTTTGGGCTTGTTGTACACTTTTGGACTTTGTGTATTTTTTGGATTTGTTGTGCATTGTTGGGCTTTGTTATGCACTTTTGGCCTTTGTTGTGCATTATTATTGTTGGGCTTTGTTGTTGACTATTTTTATGCGCCGCCTTATTTATACTTGTATGTATTACGCATTCTACAGAAATGGAAGGCGAACGAACATCAACAAGGAATTTGACAAAATGGATTTAATTTTGGAATTTAATTTAAAGAAAGTAAAATTTTTATCTGCATATAACATACATTGGGAATATATTCGGAAATTTATTGTGTTTTTTATTGCAAAATTATCGTTAGCAAAACGTTAATGTGTAGATAGTTTTTTATACAGATTTTTTTAGGGAAATCGTTATGTAAACGTTTCTTCATGATTTACATAATATTGTTTATAATAGAAATTGTTTAAGTATATGTGGACGCCAATTAATCGAGTTGTTGTTGTTGTGGCTCAAGTGGTATATCAGAGAATCAGAGTGGAGTTTATCAGGGAACTTGTATTGTGTCTGGGATTGGGAATTGGGATCCTCTGGATGTACATATATTGCAGGGAACGATGTCAGTATGCCCCAATGATGGATCTTGTTATGTGGAGGAGAGGGCTATGTTGATGTTTTTTGTTGGGTTTGATTGTCTTTGAGGATGTAATTTTGCAGCTTTTGAGATTGAAGATCTTATAGATGATAGGACGTTATTTTGACGTTTATAGATGATGGGCAGGGGGATTATAATAATAACTTGTTAGTGGATGCCGCTTAATATTTAATTTTAATAGCTTGGGTGTATATAGAAATAGGAAGGATTAAGATTTGGTTTGTTGACATTGAAATGCATAATTACTTTTACTTATTCTCACTATTGACAAGCTATAAATATGACCTTATAGTGTTATTGGCTACATGATTCTAATTTTTACCTTCCTTTTTCATGCAGTCCAAGGATACGTCCATGGAGGAGTGAGAATTCGGATGAATTATGCTGTCTTCATATTATTTGTCTTCTGTGTCGTCCTAACAATCTTTACGACAACTCTGTACTGCAAGGTACATGCACTGGATGGAAGGAACCAGGAGTTGGAGAGAACACTTCACCGATTCATTTGTCAGCTGGACAAGGATATGGACACCGGGAGATTTTGTGGGCAATCCTCGGAAGAAGTTCTGGAAAAAGGGCTGTCCGACCGGTACAGTTACGAGGCAAAAGTCAGTGAGAACTTTGGGGGTGTGAGAAGTAAAAGAGATTCCGGTTCGAAGTCTGACCGGGCTAGTGCTAATGCTACAATAGCTGGGAAACCTGAAAGGGGAGGAAATCGTATTGATGTGAGAGGGCTGAGAGGTAAAGTTTTGAAGACTGAGAAAAGGTTACGAGCTTTGAAAAAAAGATTGGCTAGTGCAGAGAGACGTCTGCTTAGTGTTAATGGTAGCGTCATCCACCGCTTAGAATCCTCTGGTATTTACTTTCGCTTCATTTTTGTTTACATTCTTTAGCATATATGTATATATGTAGTTTAATTCGTATGTTGTTAGTCCAATCAAATATGTACAGAATCTTGCTTATTACTTCTTCAAGTGTAGTTTTTTCCTAGCTAGTTAGTTAAGTTTTCAAGCGAACTACTATGTGTCAACTATTATTTTTAATGAATTAGATTAGATTTTGGGATGTGTACATAGGTACTTACATATCAATTTACAGATATCGCTTTGCAATGTATTTAAAGTTCATTGACTTTCCGTAGTAGCGCTTGTATATTTATGGTATTTAAATGCAATTATTTATATTTAGTATGAAAAAAATGATATATTATGATTCACTAATATTGATTTTTGGTTTTAGAACCCCGTGGAGTTTATCTTCAAATGCTCAAACGGCAATTTAGGCTTACTAAAAAAGACGGTAATAGAGTACGCTCGTCCAGAAAATTATGTAAACGTATATTCTTGTTTATTAGTAATTAAAGAAGTGATCCTTTGTTTTTAGCAGAAATAATAGGTCCGTGGTTCCTAGATGATAATGGCGTAGGACTTGGGTTTAATGACCAGTGGTTAAAAAATATTGAACTAACGGGTGGTAAATCCCTAAGTTTTTTAGAAAATGGCATATACTTCATTTACGCACAGGTATATGGTGTTGTAATTGTGCATGAATTAATTTGACAATAAATATTATTATTATTATTATTATTATTATAGGTATATAACGTAAAAATACTGTAAAATGAATTTATTATTTTTGCCAAGTACTTAATATTAGTTATCCATTTTTATGGTGTTATTAAATTAAAAGCTGATTAAACGTTAAAAAGGAAAGAATATTGCTTTTAATACTTTAACAGGTATACTACCACTTCAACAGCGACGAGCTTCCAGAAGTTTATTGTTTAGGATTCCGCATTAATTTGAAGAAAAAGACGGGAGACCCCATTCATCTAGCTGTATGTATTTTATTTATTTTTTAAAAACCATTTCATAGTAATTCGTTTCAATACACTGTACTGAACTTGTTATTTATTATATTACCTTGCAGGAGTGTGTAACTCCGGTTCTTCCTACAAATTCAAGACTGACTTGTTTTACTCAAGTGGCTTGGTAAATACTTCGGCTTTTAAGTTTCTATTGCAATTTTATGCATGTAATTGTGATTTGTAAAATATGTGTTATATAATATATAGGTACGTGGAACATGGAGACGAGCTGTACTTAGATAACATTTTGTTCACCCCCAATTCGCGCTCGTTTATCGAAAACGACAGGCCCGGCCAAACATTCTTGGGTATTGTGAAGCTGTAACCACAACCGTATTGATGTTGTTGAACATTCCTTATGTATTAGAATATTTGTATTTGTATATAGCTATTCCAGTGATTACCTGATTATGGATATAATTATTGCTATTGCAGCTGTGTTTCTAGAAAATAATTTTTTAAAGTAATTTGTTTTCCATGGTCAAGACTTTTTTTAAAGGCAGCGGATCTATCGGTGTATTGTGATGCATTCTAAAAAAGTAGTCTGAAGATTGACGCTTCTGATTGAAAAAAATTATCAGTAATTCCTAGAAATTGCAGTATGCATGCAGTGTGTACAAGGCTCAATTACCTATCTGTGGTATATACGCAATCAGTGGCACTTTGATTTGTAACGTAAGTATGTATAGAGAAATAATTTATGGTAGTTAAATATTAGTTATATTAGTGCATATTTTTGTGGCTCCGAGATTATTTATATTTTGAGCGTAGAAAAGCTATCAAAAATTAGATAAATGTGACATCAATAAATTCATTGTTATGCACGTAGCAACGTAGTTTTAGCAAAGTCGGTGCGAATTAGCTGTGTGTAGTTAACTGCGAGTGAGGTCAGGTTAGTTAGATAACAGTTATGTGGTACACTGTGGTACTTGTTTCCAGTTATACTTACTTTCCACGAGTATGAATGGTCAAAAGTTTTACTGTTACAGAACCAATTTATCGTAAAATTAAAAAAAGAAAAATATGTACATTGCTAAAAAAGGTTATGGAAGGAATTCGCACAATTGTAAAACTCCAGGTCTCACTCTCGTAGATGTTCAAACAGTACTGTGTACATATTTTACATTGTGCTGGTTTTATCGTAACTGGTTGTTGATTGCTGTAGCTATTTTTTTTACATTCCGTTCTTCATTGACTATAAACTAAGTTGTAACTTATGATAACATTTGTGAAGAGTCATAAATATATCTTGTATTTATTAGATTATTGTTGAAAAATAAAAATTTGTAATTAAAAGATTCAAAGTACAACAACATTTTACTCGGGGAGTATAATAAGTAGATGTGGGGTTAACATTCGCAGAACTTCAAATACTCGTCATAGCCTGCGAAAGCCTGACGTGAATTTCAAAAGTCTGATGTGGACGGCTGCTTCAGTATTTTATAAAATATTTAGCTCCTTAGTCGTTTACCAAAAGTCATCTTCTTCCTCGTTATCCAGTGTCTCAATTTTATGGGCGCTCTCATCCTCCTCCTCTGCATCTTCCTCATCCCAACCGCTCTGCAATTTCGCAGGGGAGGAGAAATCCACTTGCTTGTCATACTTGTAACCGGGATCGGTGGGACGCAAACGATGTTTTTCAAATGTCTCGTCCATTATGAGTTTCTTTCGGTTGACTTCGTCTAGTGACAGTTTGTTGAGATCCTCATTCGGGTTAATTTCATACTCACTGTGAACTTTAACTGCAGCTTCATCTACATGGCAAAAAAATTTCGAGTCGAATTTTTGTCAGTATCAAACAAATGTTATGAAACTTAAAATAAAAAATTATTCCTTAATCAAGTAAAGTAAGTTGTGTTTACCTGGATTCAATCCTTTTATAATTTCCTGTATGATCTTCAGCATCTTTTCAATAACAACTGGGGGTACGTTCCCTAGATAGTCCTCATGCCGTAATCTTACACTATGGGCGAATCTTTCTACGTTGGATTTGTCCGTAAATTGCCGTAGTGGTATCTTCCGTTTCCGCTTTTTCTTCTTCTGGTCATTCTCACCCTTTTCGTAGATTAGCACCAAGCTTGGTGGGTCCGATATGAGCCCCAGCGTTAGGGGACTAATGGAAGGATCTGATGATTGTAGTTCTGTTCCACTCATGATAGTTGATGCTTCAGTAATGATGAATTTTTGTGATTTTATTTTATTGATTTATTTTTGTGACTGATTATTATTTATTAAAAATAATCACTCAACTTCTTTGATTGTACGCCAGTACGGCTTGGCTATTCAGAATAAATAATAATTGTATTTAATTTTGATGTATTATTATTAATTAATTATTCCTTAAATTATTTAATACCGAATAATAAACTAATGAATATAAATTATAAATAAATTAATATTCCTGAATTTACACAGGCCCTACAACAAGCCTCTATTAATTCGGATTCCGGTGTGAATATACAAAGAGTAGAAAGTTCGGGGAAGGTAAAAGCCCGTGAGGATAATCGTGGTGAGGAATAATTCATAGCTAATCAATAAAAGTCAGGGAAAGATGACCAAGCCACCTACCGAGCAATATTTCGCTGGCTCAAGAAACGAACGGAGCAATTGTGAATGCCAATCATGTGCTTGGTTAACGCGGGGAAAGGAATCAGAAGCAAGTTCTGTTTCTGTTTCCAATCTGAGAGAACGTCGTTCTAAAACAAAATTAATACTGCAGTGCATTATTAAATTTTAGAAATTGCCTTCTACGATCAAGTTTGTTAATAACATTGTAAACAATAATTACGGGAAGCTACTCAGTTTCCTCAGGGTTAACAAAATGGTGTTTATCCGCGAATTTCCGACTCCCACTGAGGGTGTTCGTCTTCAAAAAGAAAATGTTGATGCTCATGTGGGAACTAGAGGATTGGGCAAAGGAACGTTATTCATAGCAGAGAAGTATGGATATGTTAAATAAATTAGATACAGTAACATTGAATGATCATTATTGTGTTGCTTGATTTAATTTAATTGTTAATTTTTGTATCAAACCTAACAGCGCAATATCATGGATCGGCAGTGGATCATCAGACGAGGGATTCAGAATTTTGTACCCGGACATGGTCGTCTATGCCGTTTCAAGAGACAGGGACTTGTGCGCTTCCGACTGTATTTACATCATGGTCAACGGTAGTATAGCAGGTATTAATAATTGTCGAACAGGTGTGTCCTTTGTTTTGTAGTGAGGTGAGAGGCTACGGAATTCAATTCAACTACGGAATTCAATTCAACTACGGAATTCAATTCAACTACGGAATTCAATTCAACTTCAAATCATTTGAAGTCCGACCAGCAGTATTGCGATAGTTATGATTGTAATGATATTTTGAAAAGGACGATGTGTTGGCTTATTTATATTGATGATTTAAAGCGTGAATTTTTAATAATTTGTACAAAGAACAAGGAGACTCGAACCCTGAGGCGGACAATGCCGAAGAGGATGAGGAAATGACTGAAATTCGATTTATTCCTGAAGACCCAACGCATTTACAGCAATTTTATGATACTATATCTGATTGTAATTTGTTACATGACCCTCCTCAGAGCAATTCCTCAGGTACTTGTACACAAACTGCGATTTCGAAAGTATAAAGCTTGTTTAGGAATTGCCACAATTGACATTATTAGTAATTAATTGGATTTTGGAATAATTCTTATGCCATACCGATAATTCATTGCCTGCATCCGTTAATTTTTATGTTTTCAACGTAGACGATGTGGATCCAGAAATTCCTGGCGTAGCAGTAGACGATGAGCATATGGATGACGAACGCTTAGACGATGAAGATGAGAGGCTAGCGATGTTCCAGAGAATGAACCTTCATTTTGGAATGTCATCGAATGGCAATGGGTCTGAATCCAATGGAGAACCGTATGATCCTGCACAGTTCGAAGATGCTGATTAGTTATTTGAATTCTGGTCGAGTGTACTTAATCATGTGAAACAAGCATGATGTCTGTTTTTTAAAGCTAACATTTTTGAATCTTTTTGGAAGATTTTATATTTTCAATAAACCTTTACTATCAGATTATGACAATATTTAAATGTTAATAGTCTTTCGTCTTTCATATGGTAATAAATAAATCCCATTCTTATTTTACCTGTAAATCATGCTGTTACATTGGTATTAGACCCGATGATAATATCTCATCTTGAGTCTGAGAATTTGGTCGACTGAAAAATTATCAAGTAGAATACGTTTAACGTGTGCCTGATTATAACTGTTTGCTATTTATTAATTAATTTACAATTAAGAATTTATATCACCAATCAGGATTAAAAGGCGAATTTCAATAAATACAAAAATTAAGAAGTCGGGGCTAAATTAAATTCTTGAGAGATCAAAGACCCCAGAATTAATTAACCCTTTGACAAGGACTTTACTATAACTGCCAACAGCAGCATAAAATTTGCTGGTAGTACAAATATTGAAATATTTTTAGATAGTAAAATTGGCGTGAACGTGAAATGCTAGAAGGTTGATGTCAAACTTTACGGTGTCGTCCATAAATTATCTGGGCAAAATAATTATAAGCTCTACTTATAATAGTATTATAACTGTGTAATTTATTTATTGTAGGGTGAGCAAATTATTGCATTGTAATGAATTCATAACAGCAGTGTATGCGGCGAATATTCTGTGGAAAATGTTTTAAAAGATTTAAATAATTAGTCATTCTTTTGATAAAGCAGGATTTTATGAACTTGAAGTTGATGAATATTCACTTATAAATATTGCACGCGAAACTCAGGGCTTCGTATGACAGGTGACTAAGTTGATGAGAGAAGATGTGCATATCTGTCGTCGTATTTACTGAAAGAACGAAAGAAGACCTATAAACTGTAGACCGCTAAATGAATTTCCTTTGGTGCATATTAAATGCCGCTTAAGCATGACTAATGCCGACTTTTAATGAGTGAACATTCTCTCTGTCGCTACTAAACTCGGATGCAGTTTAGTTTGTCTGGTTCTTTCAACTTCTAATTTCCACACTATTATTACCACTCATCTTTGCATTTGTCTGTAATTTGCGGCCATGGCAAGTCAATATCGTTACACTTGTAAAACGTCAATAAATTATCAGGAAGACAGGCAAATTTCTAAGTGGTTCAAGGCTTGAAGTTGCATAATATTATTTAATTACCTAATGTTTAAATCCCTCCGTTGGCCATAATTTTAAGATTAATAATATTTAATACATTTTCTTTCACGTAAAATTGTGCCGGATGGCAAAATATAGTTAGCATTAATAATTTTATTCTCTTTATCCTGTCAAAGAGCTGTCTGTTTATAGCTATATTGATGCATCTGTTTAGCGGTTGATTGCATAAAATCACAAGAATTCCACTTTTGATTAGTAATTCACATGAACAGCTAATATTAACCTTAACCCATGCACCTGAACTTGTTAAAGCGTAGTTGTAGGTTTCACTTTATAAAATCAACAAAAGTAAATGTCTTTCGAGATAAGCGTCATTAAAGCATATTAAATAGATAAATGCCAGCTTCCATTGGGAAGTAAAAATTTAATTCCTAATTGTCTGAGAGCAAATGAAGGAATTAATGGATAATACTGTAGACGACAATGAGTAAAAAATTAAAGTACCTAATTGTAGTATCTCAATTGATGTGTGAAAGTGGGGATGGTTGAAACACGGCTTTGGTATACTTTGGTACGAATTGCAAGAAGCGAGACTTCCTAGAAATAGAGAAACATCACTGCATAATAAGAAAAGGGGCACATACTAAAAATGATGAACAATGAGTAAAAGTGAAATGGTGAAATGCGAGAGATTCCTGTACATATAATAATGGGCAAGCATGCAGGAAATGACACACGAATAAAATGGGATGCAAAAGTGACGTAAAGGTGCAAAGGAATAGTTTTCTATCCGTTTAGTAGGTTATTAGTTCGAATGGGAAACCGTGGAAGACTATTTAGATGGTGTGACATGGTTTCACCAGTTATGTCATTAGTAGTGAAAGCTATAGTAGGTCGTATAGATTCCCTTTAATATTCGCCCCCATTATTTGATTTTATTGCTACAGAATAATAATAATGTTCCAAGTGCCCTAACATGGTTTATGCCACAGCAACAAATTAACAGCTTTTACAATAGGTAGTTCCATCCCTGGGCAAATATATTACTTTTAGCAATAATTTAAAAGGCTCGAAGTATCCAAGGTAAGCATTGTTGTTTTAAACAAATTAATTTCTATACGTACAGATATTCTGTACTTGTGTAGTACATACGGGCGTATTTAGTACAGGTGGTTAAAAGAGCAGTGCTTTACTGTAACTTTCCTTGTTTACAATTTAAAACCAGTTAAAATAGAAGACAAAGTACAATACTGGAGATAACGGACTTTAGAAAATAATTTTAGATGAAATAACAGATATAATATTATATATTATACTTATTTAGTAGTTGAATTCAGCAGAGGGTTAATGACTGTTCTGTAGCATTAATCAGCTGTGCAAATAAAGATAAAAGCAAGCAAGAACATGAGAGAGCGTCAAACTTACTCGACACCCATCCTCTTGTTGCATATTATTTAATCATTGGAAGGAAGATTCACTAAAGAACGAGTTGAGAATTCCTTCTAGGTAATTTGCCGATGAACTCGTCCGCAACGTGTAAACGTCCTACGTAATAATCTTCCACTCTAAACGTTAGAATTCAATAAACAAACCTCACTGCCCCTGCTTATTCAAGCAGGAAAATGGATTGTGGGGAGAATTGCCATATATTGTACTGTATATAAGTACGGTAGACACGTATTTCCTAACTGGAGAAACAACTGCTACTACTGCTGGTAGGGACTAGTAACCCCCGGAATCACTATTATTGATAAAATATGAAAAAGCAGTGACGAGATGAGATCGGAATACAAAGCGTACTAAACGGTCGGAAAAAGATATTGCTTTGCCACCAACTTTGACAAGTACCTCATGTCTATGGAGCTAACGAGATCGGCACGATTAATCCTCCTACATACAGACAGACCCATTGTTGCGTAAAACCGTAGCAGGGGCCATTGGCCATTTGTTTTTTAAACAACGCTAGCATGCGAATTGCCAATGTAAGAATTAACTTTATTACCGAGAAGAGTCACAAGTGAAACTCTTGATGCAGGATGTTCTAACACTGCAACATACAAAACTGCCTCACACACACCGTCGTCACCAAAGAGCTTCCTTTTCTATCAAATTCTTACGCACTTCTACCTTTTCTCAAGTGTATATAAATCCTACCGTTTCAGTACTAAGGTCATGGTCAGCAAGTATCAGATTAGCGATCAACACTTCAGTATCTTTTTTCGGTCTATTCTACAATAAAGTTTCCAAAGTTCCTTTTTGCAAGTGTTTTTTTGCACGAGTTGGTGTATTGTGTATGATTCCTATCGGTGACATGAACTTCATACAAGAAAATACATAGTTTTGTTTATTTATTCCGCCTGAAAAAAAATTAAACTCTGATCTGACTGGAAACTGACAACATTATTCTGAAAACAAGACTACATTAATTCTGGAATTACTGGGAACCAGGAACAAGAATGAGAAGCAAGAAATCGATTTCTGTAAATGAAATTTGTGAAGCACAGGACGGTGTGAATAAACTTGACTTGACCTCTCAGGAAAATAAAAATGTTCGGAAAGAAGCATTTTGGCCGAGAGTTTGGAAGGATCTGTGTGACAAAGAACTCCTGCCACTCAAAATCTTGTTTTTTATCAAAGCTGGAAGTAAGTTCATTCCTATTGCACTATTTATTAACATAAACCCTGCATATGTATGAAGTTAATGAACATGACTACTAGTCATGTGTTGATAACTTGTCCCTAACTTTGTATTCTTCTTCTATTCAAGTGAGTATGTGTATTTTGTTTTCATATCCACGTTGACGGTTCTTAATTGCATATATGTATTACTGTATATGGTAAGTACTTATATAGTAATAAGGTAACCCAACGTGTCAAAGATAACTTTAACCTGAACGACAATTTCTTTCAATACATTATATCCATATATGAGAGGGATATATACGATGTAAACACTAGGTAATAATAATGTCTTCATTGCTTGTTTTACTTACATGACACATTTGCCCTCCAGAAATATTGTACACATTCGTTGAATGCACACGCTTTTCCTGAACTTTTTATAAATACACTGATTGTGAGTACATCACTTCAGAGTTGTCGGGGTACAATGACACAAAGCTGCTGCAAGAGTGAATATGGTCAGACTAACAATAAAAGCTTCTCATGTAAATGCTCATGTCATGTGTGTAATGTGTTTGTATATACCCAAGGCTGGTTGGGCCAGCAAAAAAGATCTTACTAAGATACTTAGATAATTACTTATCTAAGTATATATGTATATAAACTATACACCTGTCAAATAAATTTCTTAAAATTAATTATTATTTCTAGCGGTCTTTGTACTGTACCCATACCTAAACCTTCACATGAAAACCCTTGGCTTGGAAGCTGCGGAAGCAGGTGTAAGCAATGCATTGACGATTTTGACGATAGTTGGTCAACCATTAGCTGGAGTGATTTCGGACAAACTTGGAAACTTTAAAGTATGGATTGTAATTCGAAACATTTTCCAGGGTTTCGTAGAAACTCTCATTCTTATTTCAAATTGTTATTTCTAGGCATTTCTAGCCATAATAACGATAATTACTCCGATACCGGCTTTGTTAATACTGGCTGTGCCCATAGCTCGGGAGAAGATCGAGTTGCCCCAGAATATGACTTATTTGACGGATTGTGAGGTGAAACTGAATAATTTCCAAACACCAACATTTATTTTCAAGTCAATCACGGAGGATGAATGCATCCTAAAGAATTCATCGGAGTTACATCAGTTCCAATCATTGCCATATATTCAGTGTGGCTACTTATGCGAAGGGGGAGATGAGACATATCCTAGTCTGCAACATTTACCAATACCACCACGAACGAAATATTCTATTCCACAAACCACCAAGTCTTTCATTACCTACGAGAATATGACACAGAGTTTATTTTGTTTACGAAATAATAATGTTATTGGAGAGTTGGACGTTTGCGAATTTCACGTCGAGCATGTCGGAAACGAAAGCGAAATACAATTCTCCAGTGTCGACTTTAGTGCATTTCAGAATGATTCGGAACATAGTAGCAGCCGGCAGTTTACCATCTCTGGGATAAAGCTTGGTCATCAGAAAACCAGTCCAAATTGCCAGCGTTACGATGGAACCACAATGAGAGACTGTGAATCCACTTGCTTGACAATGGTGGCTAGAGAATCTCTTTGCTCCAATATGTTCATTGAAAAGGTGATCGATTAAATAGAGTTCTACAGTACATACAATACACATACAATGTAGTAGTGATGGTTGGAACTAAATCAATAATAATATGGTGATTAAGTACAAAATCAATGACTCGCACTTTCTATTGAAGGTTTACAACGAAAAATTAACCTTTTGGGTATACAACGTTCTGCGAGTCATCCTAATTCTCTTCAGCTCTACCTGTTGGATAATGTTTGAAGGAGCTGTGCTTGCAATTATGAAGGTAAATAAAGCAACGTTACCACTCTTATTTGTCAAAATATAAGCAATTTTAATTATGATGGTTAATATAAGCATATATAACAACAGGAGAAAAATGGCGATTATGGAATACAACGAGCTAGTTCATACATAGCAGCAATTATCGCAGCTCCTGCTTCAGGCTACATGATTTCGTATTATCGCGATTTCCGGCCAGCATTTTATCTCTATTCTGGTCTTCAAGTTATTTCTGGAATTTTGACAATGAAGATACACTTGGAGTTCAAGCAGCCTGCTAAGCAAGTTGTCGGATCCTTATTGAAATTATTGATGAAAATTCAGGTTCTTGGGCTTCTCTTCGCTGTTGTGTGTTCAGGTGAGTATGTATATGATATACGAATTTATTAGGGCGAGCAAAGTGGCCTTAACCTTGACAACATTACAACCAATATGGGCAATGCTTGTCCGGGTGATGGAAATAAAATCTTAAATTTACAACAGGAAGAGTTTCACCTATCCATGCAGAATCTAATTAGTTACATGACCATTTGCAGGCATTGCATGGGGATTTCTGGAGAGTTTCCTTTTCTGGTACCTTGCTACACTCAAGGGAGACGGACTTCTCATGGGCTTAACTATCACTGTGGGAGGAATAGCCGGTCTTCCGTTTCTGATCATTAATAAACCCATTATTGACAAATTGGGGCATGTCAATGTTATCGCAATTGGTCTTGTATTTTATGGAATCAGATTGGTCGGTAAGATAAACCAAAGATTAATTAATCGTGTTATAATCAAATACGTTCTACGTTAATGTATTTTAAAAATTATTTAGCTTTCATATTTAAAAACGTGGTTTTTGCTAATTAAACTCTTCTGGCTCTAGGTTATGCATACATATATAATCCATGGTGGTGTCTTCCCTATGAAGCCTTAGAAGCTGTGACATCATCTCTTGCAATTACGGCAGCAAATACTTATGGGGCTGTTTTGGCAAGTACAGATACAGTGGTATCTCTTCAAGGAATTATTGGAGCACTTTATTACAGTGTTGGTATGTATTATTTCTACCTTCTCCTATTATATATATTTTAAATATATGTTCAGCAATTGGCCAAATGTTATAATTTAACATAATGTAATTCATTTCAAAATCGTTATGGTATGGTACATGCTCTCTCAATTTAAACAGGCAGGTCAGTTGGAGGACTTATAGGAGGGTACTTGATCAAATTCTATGGAGATAGAGCGGCCTATCAATTGATTGCAGCGGGGTCTGCAGTTGCTGGCTTACTATATTTCTTATTCAATTTGGTACACAAGTGGTGTAAAAAAAAGCCTCGAGAAAGTAGAGATACGGAGCGAAACCAGCCTGGTCGAGTAACCATTGATAAATTGGATCCTCTGAAATTTGACGGTGGCTATGTTGGCCCTTATAACGTGTCAGATATTCCAACGAATCGTTTCAAGACCACCGAGATATACTAGAGCAGTTTGAATGGACATTCAGTATTTATTACAAGTTTACATGACTTAATTTAGTCCTAGATATAATTAATATGGTATAGCCACAATCTTGAAGACTGTCAAATGAGCTCTGAAACAATAGCTTAACCTAGACTTATTATTGTAGTCATGGCACATCCTTCCGATAGCTTGATTTGGTGTGCATTGCACACGTATTGAATTTACGATTTGCAGCCATAGTCAAATGAGTTAATTAATGGTGAGGAACCAGTTGTTTATGTTTCGAATAATTATTAATGTTTACTATTAGACTTACAGTACTAATTTGCATGCATAACCTGATTAATTTTCACTTATCTTTACCATTCAACCTTTTCTGTAGTTGTTAGAGTGAAAACGGAACACATTTCGATATATTCCGAAATACACAAATATACTTACGTTCACCTATGGGCTTCGTACAGCCGTTCTCCAGAACCAGCTAGCGCAGTTGTCGAACTTTTTGACTTTAGCAACTGTAAGTTTATTATTGATTCAAAATTTGTAGTGTTACATTCATTTGTATTCAAAACATCAAATGTGTCTGTCTACACATGTAATTATAGTTTGTACGCATAGTAAGAACGATTAACGTTTATTAGTTTACTGTTCTAATTTCATGCATCTAATTAAAAACAATGTTAAACTATCAATATGAATACCTATAATGAACTATTTGATGTTATGTATGGGATACGAAAAATTAGAGAAATGACTGTAACTAAAATCAAGAATTAAAACCAAAATGATCCCTGAGACTTAATTAATACGATTGAATTTGCTAAATTATTTGTATCCTTTGAATTTATTATAATATTTTTATAAGATGTCTACCTACTCAATCATTCTTCAGTACTTTATATAAAAGTTATTTTAATGTTAGCATAAATTATTCTAGTCAGCGTCGGAGAAGACATGAGGTATGTACATATGTAGGGTAAGGTATAGTGTTTATAGTAACATTCATCTATAAATCTAACATAAAGCTACAAGATTTTACAAAAAATATTTTAACCGTCGATCAAAAATTCCACCCTGGTCTTTCCTATGATTCTAGGCTTATACTACTTGTATGTATATTCATATAGGTTACGGCGTATTTCTTCACGCTTGCATCACATATAGAAACCCATATAGAAACTAAGGAAACACGTGTGAAATCAAGTGTTATTGCAAATTAGAACTTTTGCGCTCATTATTTTGCCTTAAATTAGATCAAGTTATCTGTAGTAATTAAAGCCGCAACAAATGTTTTTATCAGTATGTTTGTTTAGTACAACACAGAAAGTATTTACGTTACGGAGAAATTTACGTTTTACTGCACGGAAGCTGCAGTTTTACGACGAAAGATGCTGCCGACTACATGATCTGTATTGAGGGCGCTATATCACCTATGACAATTTAGATGCAATGGCTACCTAGTACAGAAGACGACAACGAAGCGGGGAAATATGCGACCAACGAAGCCGGGAAACATGCATCAGTATGCTAGATCAGAATGTGATGGTGGAATAAAAAATCTGAACCAAAATTTTGAAGGATTCAGTTCTGGGCCAAATTAACGCCGACTGGTAAAACACAGCTATAAACACTTGCAAATGTATTTCAAGTGCTTCATCGCCACTCGTGGAAATACTTGAAAGATATGGAAACTACCAAAAATGCGGACTTTACATTGGTTATGTTTATTATTATTTATAACTATAAAAATGTTTTATTTAGTTTAAATAATAGTTTTTTATAATCGCATCCTGATCACTTCTTTTGGGACAAATGAAATAATACATTAAATTTCTAACTAATTGAAGTACATGGTTATTTAATGCTTCCATTTCACTACCAAGCTTGCATTCTGGGCTAATGCAAGAATTTATATTTTAAAATTAAATAACATGATTTGTGCTTGATCTTGTAAAAAACAACACCCGCGATACTCAAGGCCTATAGAACGGAATATATATATGTAGAAAAAAGATTATTGTCGAACTGTAAATAGGAGGTACTTACTCTACACAAACACAAACGTAATCATTCAAACTGCAGAATAATCCAAATTATGTTTGTATAAATTAGACATACGCGCTTGGAAAGAACTATGTAACACTTTTGTAATGACATTGAAAGCCTCACATTGTCACATTATTGTCGTTACATGCATATTTTACCTTTACACAATCAGCTTCTTCAATGCAACGTTAGCGCAACTTCTGCATTATCAGCGAGGAGCAACAATGATTATTGTAGCTATTACTGTTGCTATTGCTAGCCGCTCTAATTATTGGAGATGAGGCTATAATGCATTTGTGAAACCTTCTATATACAATATAGCAACAACAGTGGATTATCCAGTCTAACCTTTGACTGTAATTTATTATAATATATAACAGTATAACTACCTTTAGATAGTTTTTCCACGATTCTAGTCGTTTGTTTACTATTGCATTTACAGAGTCCAGTGAAAAAATAAAATTTTCATAGTTCATGAAGTTGATAAATTAAACATTATAGTCGACCTATTAGTAACATTTCAGAAATAACAATATCCAAGGATTTCCGATAAACTGAATGTCGAGTAAAAATGCAATTTCCTATGTATATTTTTATCCATCATTCAAGTGCATATACAGTCTGTTCTTTTGGAATTCATTGTTAGTTTCATTCCTCAAAGGCTTGACATATTTGGCTACTTAGCATGTGTCAGCAAATTCGACTTTGTTGTATCGACAATCGTAATTATTTGATGTGCAAGAAAAATTGCTCCAAATACGGTGTTTTCCATCATTAAGCAACATTAGTGCAACTATCTTCAAATGCAATACCATCGTCGGAAAATTTGTGATTTTGTAAAGTTTACAACAGAACATCTCTGGTTGTATAGGAGAGTTGTCCAAGTGATTATTTTGAACGTCGATAAATGATAATCTTAAATCCGTGCTGAGGAGATATTTCCTTACTGTTGTATTATGTAAAATACATGTATAATATACGTACAATGTATTATTATTGTGCATAGCAAATCTCAAAGTTTATAGGGCGGAATATTACTTTTTGTAACAAAAAGCTTTGACTAAAATTAAAAACTGGAGAGCTAAAAAGTGCTTTTCCAGACACAAATAAGTTATACTAAATAACAATTCCCGATATTTTTGAACTTATGCGTAAGTGGTTTGACTCTTGCCTGGAGGACCTGGAGATAAATTGTATTGTCTATAGTTGTCTAGATCTAGAAGATTGAGACTGGATTATCAGGAAAGGATTATCAACAAATTAATAGAACACAATGTTTCTTTTCGTACAACTTTGTAGCGGTTCGTGCTGACACACAGCCACATTCTAAAAATAAATGAAGCCATGAGTAAGCACGAGAAACATATACAATGAATCACACTTTCATGCCTTCGTTGTAGACATTTCTAATGTCTCTTATTTTTGAAATAGTATAAATTTCGATAATATGTACCAATCGGTTCTGGAATACTTCAAAAACAATTGGGAAGCTATTGTAAGTAGGAGTCACATTTCTTGACCAGATTTGTGTCTACCCCACACGCTATATCTAAGTTGTAAACTTAATTCTTAAAGGTAACCACATTGGCAAGGATGAGCCCAACATTCATGTCGGCAGATAAAGTTACTTAAAAATACTAAAGATTTCAGTAATCAGAAAATGAGGCTAAAGTAATTTAGTATCTCCGTGACAGTGAGGGACGTTGATTATCTCTCCAGTATTTAATTTTCTTAGATTTTCTTAATTTTCTTACCAGAAATAATTCCAAACTTGAGGTGAGGTTAGATAATTGGGTAAGTTCGTTCTGAGTGACACGAAGGAGAAACTAATCGCAGATATACAATCTCCCTGTAGGTAACAATATTGTTCAGTAATTTACCATTAGATAATTCATTAGTAGTCATTAGCTAATGAAATACTGATGTATTCTCAGATTTCCAGTCCTCATCTTTTTCGTACACACAACAGCAACAGCCTCAAACAGACTGGCGTGCAGAACGTTGCTTCCTCTTCACCGAGTTGAAGCTCATTCTCAACCGTTGCGCAACACATCGTCCACCTGTGGTATACGTAAGTTTTCAATCTCAATTTTACTATTTTTGTCCGCCCGACTTTATTCTACTTGTGCATATATTGCTACGTTTAACTTACAGTCTGCAAGTAAATTTTTCGAGCAAAATATTGGGTTTGCAGGCTTTATACATGCATAAAATATACATATAAGTATATATATATGCATATTTATGTGTATATGTTTTGTAAAAAAGATATATGATATAACGTGGTTACCCATTTTCCGGAAAGGCTATCCTGGCAGATTGACCTGATTTAACTCTTGCGTTTATTTACATACTTACGCTATTGTTTTCTCTAACTGATCAATTATCTATTGAAGGGCTACTGTTGGCACATGTTTGGTGTATAGAACTTTTTACTTCACACTGTAGACATACTTACATAACTAAGCATAACTAATGTACATGTGTTTTACACAATATTTAAGTAACTTTCCGGATTAAAGTATCTACCTAAACATTTTTGGAAATAAAGACCTTTTTAATTAACAGAAAAAAAAGTATCTACCTAAGCTATAAACTTGAAGAAACTCTTTCTTTTCCAGAGAAGGAGACTAAAAAGATAGCCAAAAAGTTAAATTAGCAGATAAAAATACTAAACTATTAGCTGAAAAGGTCTCTCATCTCTCATACACTGCTTTTATTTTGCTTAGATAATGGTAATTCAGAATAGCTTGCACAAAAAGAATAACAATGAAGTACGACCGGAAATATGTAATGGTTTCGTGATTAAAATTGTACTAGAAGCATACCGTAATATACCGTAAATATATGAAACGTTTATATGTACACTCGTATATCCATATTATCCATATGTAAATGAGTATATAAGCGTATATAAGAGTATATAATTATATAAGAGTATATAAGCATTTACATGAAATGATTGGTACAGAGTATTTCATTCATTAAATGGCAGAAACGGATACATATTCCATTAAATGACACAGCTTCAGATATCCACATTAAAGCACAGATACAGACTAAGCAAGTCAACTCATATTACGCTGAATATCTGTATTTTTGAACCAAAACTGTCCACCACTGCGTTTGGAACTGTTGTATAAAGTTATGAAGTCATAATGTATGCAATATAATATGACCGTCTATAAAATATATACTGTTCTTGATCTAAATAAAAAAAACAGGAAAACGCTGCCGTCAACAATCATGGACAGTGGAGGAAAAAAAGGAGGGCCTGACTCATCGTCAGTTGTGTCTACCATCCCTGTTGTGAAGGATCGGACCAAGGATACGGACGAAGATGTGAAACTGAAGAATCTCTACGTGGTGGATTTTATTAACAAAGAAGGCAAAAAGGACGGAAATTTTTTAAAAATGCAGTCATTTGCACGAATGGAAGTCCGAGCTGAATTAGCGGCATCCGGACGAAATGATCCTCCAAAGAAAAAAGGCTGGAAAATATTTTGGAAGAGGACGATGGCGGACATGACAAATAAAAATTTACTTCCCATTAAAATCCTCTTCTTTTTCAAAGCCGCCAGTAAGTTACCATTACAAAAACATCCATTAGCATTATTAATGCCTATTCATCCATGACTATTAACATTTTTCAATGAAGTGAAGATTGTACTTCATTAAGTTAAGTTAATTTAAACAGTAGTTGATATGCAATTGCAACAGTGTGCCACTATATACTAAAAATGTCACTAAAAATTAAATTTATACAAAGCTAATATAGACATTCAATAATTATTTTTGATAGCTCTATTTGTCCTGTACCCTTTCCTAACCCTTCATATCAAATCATTGGGACTGGACGCAGCCGAGGCTGGGATAAACTCGGCGTTTATCCCAGTGGTAGCAATCCTGGGGCCTCCAGTTGCAGGGGTAATAGCAGATAAAATTGGAAATTTCAAGGTAACTTAATAGTTATTAGTTTTGACTTTATTTATTCTTCACTACGTCATCTCTTATTGCAAGTAAATTAGAATGTTTTAAAATAAAATTATCATAAAAGAAATTAATTAGTTCTCATGAATAATTACTTACCTATGCAGGTGTTGCTAGCAGCAATGACATTAGTTACAGCAGGTCTGGCACTACTGCTCTTGCTTGTCCCCATCGCTCGTGAAACAGTGATACTACCACTGGACATAACATTTGCTTTGGGTTGTGGAGGAAGACATAATGTGCAGATACAGATGATTGAAAATAACTTGTGCACTTTGGACTTGAGTCAATCACCGTGGACTAATATCCATCCATCTACTGTCCAGTGCGGCACCATTTGCCCGGCTTCGGAGCTTAAAAACCATGGAAACGAGGCAACCTTCTCGCATTTACCCTTACCACCCGGTGTGACCTATTTGATGCCAGGGAAAAAATTAACGTTCACACCTTTCAAAAAACAAAAGCCAAGCCTGATTTGTGGTCGAGGAAGTAATATTTCATGCTACTTTGCATTTGAGGATCTGGCAGATGCTTCCGCGCCTACAACCATCAACACTGAATTTACACAGTTGAAATTCATTGGGAAGAAATCCAGCAACAGTAATGTCAGTAAATTGGCTTTTGACATTGATGGAAGCTGGACATTTGGGAACCAAAAGTACAATGTTACACCGAGTTGCATTCCCACTACAAATTTCACCCATGAAAATGCCACCAATTGCGCAGACAAATGCCTTGTAAATTATGAGCGGACGCTATTTTGCTCGAATAAGGAAGAAACTATTGTGAGTACAAATCGTCAGTATGTCATGTTCATGAATTTGATTATGATCAATGATTTTCACTAATATATAATTTCGTTGGAATAATTTGTCTGATTAGTGTTGTGGTTATGACATCATTATCTGCTTAATCTTCATTGGCTAATCATTACAATAATATCTTATTTACTACAAATATTATAGTATTTATAAATTACTGATTTAATTAAATCAAACTTTGTATTGATAATGGATTCATTTTGACGGTAAACTTTGTATTAATTACTGTAGGTACACGATGTTGCACTTACCTTTTGGTTGTACACTCTATTCCGTATTATTTTGGGGCTGGGAAGTGCCACTACATGGATTATGTTTGAGGGTGCCGTACTCGCAATTTTGAAGGTTCGGAAACTCCAGATTCACTATCAAAAAGTTAAAATCAAGAATTTACAAGTTACCAGTTTGTATTTTATGCATTTGCAGGAATGTGGAGGAGACTATGGCTTACAGAGAGTTAGTGCTTTGGTTGCAGCTATAGTTGTCTGCCCTCTCTCAGGAGCATTGATTTATACGTTCAAAGATTTTAGACCGGCATTTTACTTGTATGCCGTCCTGCAAACGTTTAGTGCCTTTTTGACACTAAAAATTGACCTCACGTTTAAAACGCCTGCAGAAAAAGTCCTTGGACATTTGAAGGAAGTACTATCTCAAGTGGAGATTCTCATATTCTTCCTAGCTATGTTTTTATCTGGTAACTTCACTTGCGAATTTACATTATTACTGACATTTTGATACTTTACCGATAAACAAAATTGGAAATTTAACTGACTAATTGTTTTGAATTCCCTCTTAGGATCCGCATGGGGTTATTTGGAAAGCTTTCTTTTCTGGTTTCTTAAAAATTTGGGCGGTACTGAGATCTTAATGGGACTGACTGTATCCATCGGAGGCTTGGCTGGACTTCCGCTTCTTATCTTTAGTAGAATCGTTATTAAGAAAATCGGACACGTAAATGTTCTGTGCATCGGTCTCTTATTTTACTTTGTTCGACTGTTTGGTAAGAATATTATTTGCATTTACTTATCAGTGGTAACAGTTACTATTTCCAATATGCAATACATGTATTATTATTAAGGTACTTTTGCTTTTATTCTGATATGAATGCAAACACGGTGCTAAGCAAAATAACAACATATTATATTATGATTGCAGGCTACTCATACATAGAAAATCCATGGATGTGTCTTCCATTTGAGGCTATGGAGGCTATTACTGCAAGCCTTGCAATTACAGCAGCTGCAACTTACGCTGCTGCCTTATCCACAGAGCAAACCATCGCTTCAATTCAGGGGTTCATGGGAGCTTTGTACTTTGGCATAGGTAATTATTGAGTAAATGCTCTTATCTATTTTGTGTTGCTAATAAAACTTACAGCTCCCTTAAAAATAATATGACATGTTGTAATTTAACAAAATATAATATTTTAAAAAACATTTATTACTTTCTAGGCCGGGGAGCTGGAAGCCTTGTCGGTGGGTTCTTTATAAAGTGGTACGGTGAGCGTATAACGTTCCAAATATTTGGGGTGGTAGCCTTGATTTCCTGCTTGATTTACTTTATCGTGAATATCCTTTACATCCGGAAGCATACCCGCGTGCAGCATGGATTGGACTTAAATAATCTTCGCGGCGATAGGTTTGATGAGACGGTGGAAGTTTGTCCTGCATTTGACGTCAATACCACCATCAAAGATACTCCTGAAGCTAATCAAGATACAGGAGATATTGATGCGGAGGCAAATCTTGGCAATACTCAAGAGGTCGAAGACAATGCCAGTTCTACAATAATAGATGCACAGAAATTAAACGGTGGTTACATTGGTCCGTGTGATATAGATGACTACACTGATATCCCACTTGACGAGGATGAATCCCCTGGAAGTACAAAGAGTGTTAGAAAGCGACCCGCGTCCTTACCTGAAAAATCTCACTTGCGGGTAGAAATTTCCACACATCATACGGCGGACTGCTAGCAGTTTATTTTATCATTGTGCTAATGTATATGGATGTGGTGCTAAGAGAAAGATGTGTGCGATAATATCTTTGTTGTTGTTTATAAGCATTACACTATGAATAGCTCATTATCAAGCTTCTTGTTTTACTCAAACCTTTGACATATTTGTTCTTTGAATCAGCCATTGGGACTGGATACTAGCTTCCTGTAAATGTGATTTTATTAGTGACAACTGTTTTTTGATCAAATTGTTTTCAATTTCCTTTTAACAAGTTAGTTTTACATTCTTGATACCGTCTGTCACACTTCTGTTCGTTTTTGTTAATCTTTTTCTTTCATATATAATAAATGTTAATTAGTTGTTCTTTATGACTTATACTTGTGTATATACATAAATATATATATATATTTTAAGAAACAGCTGTTAATGGCATGTAAAAATAAAGTCACTGTAAATGAGTATGCAGACCTGTGTTGCTGTTACTCGGATGTGTACAACCATTTGGTAATCGTATCATTGAGATATTCTCACGTCTCGGACCATATACTTAATTTACTATATCGTTGTGTTCGATGTTTTGACAAGTAAAGCAGCTAGAAGTTGTCTCCTGAGACCGAAAACATTCACCGAGTTAGTTTCAAAAAGCCTTATTTTAAATCAAGACTATTGTCGGTTTAATATATCATTTAAACTATCAAAAGGTTAACGGGTTTTATTTACAAACATGAACTTCACCATGCATAATAAAGAAAACAAATACAACAGAGTTAGTTTAGTTAGTTCATCACATTAATAGTCTTGGATTTAATTGTTTTTCAGGAGCTCTACAATTCAAAAGCATTGAAGCATGAAGGCATCTATACATATGTCATGGCTTGTTGTCAAACGTTTGCCGCTTCAGTCTCACAGTTAAAACTTAGTTTTTATAAGATCAGCAATAAGATCTTGCTCAAAGTAGAAAAGCGCCACCTGAAGAGTTGCGTCTTTATTGACTTTTATTCTTACCTCTAAACTCATCACATTTTATCCCACCATCATAACATTTCTTGGTAATAAAGTAATCACTTCATCCAAGTATGGATTCGCCTCAAAACAATATAATCTTCAGGACCACTTTCAGTTATGCGTAAACCTTGTCGGGTTATTTTGGCGTAGCATCATAAAGCCAATTATCCTTAATAAAGTTCCCTGTAAAGTTGATGAACGCACTGACGAACATTACAACGAAATTGGTTCTCTAAGACAGTAAATTTAAGGTGTATAAAATCATAACAGCATTTTGTAGCTTAAAGACTTTATATTTCTTTAATTTGGAATGTTTTCAGAAAGCTAAAATCCTGTTTTCCATCTATAGGAAGTAACCCATGAAAGTCCATTTGATGCTGCAGATTATTTTGTGGAACGCATGTAACAATGAACTTTATCCCTTCAAGAGAGACGCCGATTACAAGAAAAGGAAATTTTCCACTTGAGGAACCCGATGAAAATCGTAGTTTTGTACTTCTGACCTTGCAAGCTTTAACCCAAATTTCTGCATCAATAACAAAAATTTGCTTTATAACTCCTCAATATTTACAAAAGGCTCTGAAAAAAATGTCATCTCACCGGATAATAATCAGTCAGCGTAGTAAATGATTTTTGTCCCATAATTGTTTGACCGTTACAATCGATGGTGGACAAACAAGAAGAAGACAGCTAGCTCGCAGATAATTTGTATGAGCGTAGTTATTAGACATTGATAGATTTTCTAAGCTTATTTATGACTATTTTGAGCATCAGGTAACAAAAAAGAAACATTTCCGAACTTCCGACTATCCTCTTTATTCATCAACTATGAAATCAAAATAATGGTAACAACAAATCAGGTTAAATTGTGCATTGTTATTATACTGGGGATGCAATATCTACATTGTCATTAAGGAAAATCCCGTCAACGTGCCAATGTCATGGTAAACGTAACATTGAGGAAACATTGACTGAGCATTTGGGTTCAGCCTATGGCAATATACAACATCCAAATATAGCGTCTCCCTATATGCACTGTACATTGGACTGTCACCGTTCTGCTACTTTTCCAAGGAAGTAACACTTCGGTACTTACTTTACATATCAATTCAAGTATTTCACGTAACATGGTTTCACCAAAACAACACCAAAACATGGCTTGCACGTTGTGTTCAGTGCGTAATTTCTCTTAATAATACGAATTTAAATGCACAACGACAGGTTGCATGGGGCTGACGGAAATGCTCTGAACACATAAAAAGTAAATTAATGTAAATCACGCAGTATCATACTACAAAAGATTACCTACTCGCTCAACCACGTTTTAGATAAAAATGTGTCAAAATTGACAGAAGTTGCAATGAGACCGTATTATCCTAAAGCGTGCAAATTCCTCAGGAATACAAATAGTGGAACAACCTTCATAATACTTAAATAACTTAATCCAAGTTACAATAAGCTAACAAAAGGTTTGAAAAAAAAGTTGGCTTACAAGTTTTGATGAGTAGTATCTTTACTTACGTACATACTTTATACTCGCAATTTTGTGTATTTTACACTCGTAATTTTGTGAATTATAAGGCATGCCTAATTAAGCTCAACGAAGAATCCGTTTATGATGCTCCGCTGTGGACCCCAACTTTAACAGATTGCAAGTCAATAAACGAGGCTAAAAGAGATAAGGACTGTTGGACTGTATTTTCTAAGATTAAGTAGCATTTTCAAGATACTAATAGCATAACAGACTCTGCAAATCCTGTTGTAACAAGTCTAATTTCATTATTCGTCTCACAAAATGATGAATGATGAGGAAGAATCCATCCGTCGTTTTATATATAGTTTGGTAGAATCTGCAGGATCTCATAAAATGGTTAAAAAATTTTATTACACAATTAATTTTCTATGAAACAATACGAGAAGACCAGAAGGTATGAAGCAACCATGCACATCAATTTCACGCTTCCATTCCGAGCTTCTCTGTCCTGTGTTCTGAACTTCAAACAACCATGATGAAGTGGCTGTATGAGAATAATTATATACAGAGGAATTTTTTGATTCAATTCCCTTCTATATATACTTGAAGCTGTTACAAGAGGAACAATAAGGGAGAGAAACAAGAAGTCCCGTTTTTTCACTTTATCTCTTTAAGTTGTTGTAAGCTGAAGCAGCCTGTGAGGTAAGTTCATACCAAAAATCTTGTACCTCATCAAAAATCCTGAAGCGGCAATTTGATTTAAATAATTTTTATTTCAACTTGGCTACCTCCCCCAAGTTTCCCGTTCCATCATCTCCACACTGCTTCAACAAATTAAATTATTTTGACTTAGTCCATACTTCATACATGTTTCCTGGTGGTTTCGCTACTGACACTATAATGAAGGGTCTTGTGTGTACGAGATTCATGATAATGCATAGAACACTTGATGTAAAAGGGGCGTCGGATAACAAAACCCTATGTACATGGCAGGGATTGCATATCTTTACAAGTTCTACGTACTTGTGCCCCTGTCTACAACATTTGTGGAATATAAATACAATACAAACGTAATGCTAAACTATTGTAATCGCCGCTGTAGCCATCCAAACATTTATAGGAAGCGCAACCATCAACAAGAAAATACCACTACAGATGCACATCGTGCTAAATTTTATAGATGAAAAGGCATATTCACCAAAAGACAATGTCGCATTAATAATGATTTGTGTAATAATAGACCTTCTTATGAGTGGGAATAACGTCGAAATTTCTTACGGCTTCATCCTCGTATTCATATAGAACAGTTATACTATTTTCTTAAACTCAGCAATTTTGACAGCTATTTTATGTAAAATATTCGCCGTAACCAGAAACAATCATTGTGTATATAGATATGACTTTACTTCCATGTAAAGTGAATGTCATCTGTCACCGGGATCTCTGTGTACACAAACCCATTCAACATTGAGTTCGCCGCAAGATACATTGAACATCTCCACAAGACAATTCAGCATATTTCAAGAATATTCAGATTCATTTAGCATCCGCATTTCTGATTTAACTTCTTCAGTATTCGCAAAAGTATTCAGCACCAACTTATTCTATACACACTCGACAACAAGCCCTCCTCCAGAAGATTCTAATTTGTATGACATGTGTCTAAGGAATAAAAATCAAATTATGCAATAAAGTTGGTGTAATGTGTGACGAGCGTCGGAAAATGGGGACAAAGGAATATGAGTCTCCTTCTCAATTATAAAGTGTTGTTCAGACTCAAACGAGGAGTTTACAGGAACATAAGTAGTGACTGACAGCTTACCATTGTCATTTAGTTTATTTCAGGAAAATATCAAGTCGCAAGTTTAAGCAATTTAAGTCTTGTATATATACATGTATATAAATACTATATACTATATATAGTATTTAAGCAGAGTATAATAAAAGTATTTAATGGAAATGTATACTTACAAGTATTAATCACATAGGAAATGCCAGTAACAATTTCTATCTAATGCAGTTCATGAAGCATGAAGTATAAATTGTACAAGATGCTCTAATACTTACCACGGAGAAAAGAATAATATATGATCAGAGGGACAAATGCAAGCTCGGCATAAAGCCGAGAGCAAAAAAAAGTTGCAATGTAAATGTAGGGAAGGATGTTTAGGTTAACACGACTGACTGTATCATATATGCTTTTAGCCAATTTCTTTCGGAGCTTCTGGTTAACCCTAAAAGGAGAAGCTAAATAAAAAAGATTAACAACAGACGACTATCTGTTTTACCTTACGGGATTTGACCGTTTTTTTAACCGATTCGCATGGCTTACCATCTATGTAAAACATTATGTGATGTGAATCCTTATGAGTCAAAGGGAAGATCATGTGGTATTTACTGCTCCTGCTTACTAAACATGACGATGAGCCTTACATATCATTGTCTCTTACATAACGCATCTAAATCAAGTGAATGAGTCTGTGTTGTGTGTGTGTGACTGGGAGTGAGTAGCTTTCTATGTGTAAGCTTTTTTATTCAATCTGTATATCTTTGATACCTAACTCCATTAACTATTATAATAGATTGTGTACCTTAAGAAATTCAGTGTATTTTTGTTATGTCAGCGAAGTAATGTGCCTACTCCCCTGCAATGTACACACATACACAGTATCATCGTGAATCTTTTAAGAGCAAGTTTTCGTCTTCGTCACTCCGCTTCGTTTTTATTATTTCACGAGTCTTTGTATTATTCGCATAGGCAGGTGAGCATGGAGCAGGTCTGGGTTTTTTAGTCAGTCTGAATGAAAACCATGCCAAAGTTAGAAGCAGTAACATTTTGCACGGTTATCTCCTACTCAATTTATCCTTCTTACTATTGACGGATTTTAGACAGAGTTTAGCGAAAATTCTCTTCGCCAATTAATAATGTCATTGTCGCCGTAATCGTTTTTTACCGTCAGTTACTCGCGCCTTTCAGTTGCCATCCTCCTGCCGCTCAGTGTGTTTTTAAGACTCCGAGTTTCGTGCTTGTAAAACTGAAGTCAATTTTTTCGAGTTTTGTGAGGTGTTATTTCAAATATTGTGTCAGTGGGATCAAAATAAACTGAATATTCACCATTTACTGGAATAACGCAATCGTCCCTGTAGTGCAAATTTCCTAAATGTCCAAAGCAATAGGAATTTAGTTAATTTTCTTAACTTTCCCCACTGATTTTCATCGTGTGCTCATGTAGGAACAAAATAAATAAAATACTGGACAATCAGGATGAGATTATTTGAGGAAATATTTAAAATGTGTTTCTTCACATAGTTTTACACTTATCCGTAGATTACTTGTGAGTATGCTGTCATTATACTATAAATGAATAATATTTTCTTGGTTTAAAATAACTTTTTGAGTTACTTATTAAAAGAATCATCTATGTACTAATTTGTTTTCGTTGCAGAAAATTTTGGATACTACTATCGAAAATTCTTCATACAGTGCATCGACCACATTGCCCCAAAAACAAAACTGCAAAAATTTCGTATGACATATCCAATTATTATAATAAGTACTGAATAAAAATGACATCGACAAATACAAGGACAGTGAAGATGTTACTTATCACAACAGTGCTGCTCACGTTCAGATCAGTGTCAAGTTTTGATTTAATTTCCACATTAATGAGTCAAGGGTCGATACCAAACATTAATTCACTAATGAGTCCAGAACTTTTAAATAGAATGAAAGCAATGATGCCGTCCAATCCTGGACAGACAGACTTAGCTCAGATAGAAAAGATTCTTGGAAAATTAAAACCGGTGGAAGGTCGCTTTGACCCAGCAGTGTTAGATTTACTGGCCAGCATGGACAGTCGGGTTTCCCTACCCAAACCACCTCCAAATAATCCGAGACGTAAAGTAACACATCAACCAGTAATACTAGAGCATCAGACAGTACACGATGATTATCCTTTTTTTCCTACAAGTACATCTTCAGTCATAAGAGAAACCACTACAGAAGAGAAACCAAAATTTTCTTCAAAATTCCGCATCACAGATGTAAAGCCTGTTGAAAATACTTCTCCAATAGTGTACGATGATCCCAATATACGCAATCATCGATTGCCTGAACAACAACCAGAAAGATTTGAGACATATGAGAATTTCACAACGTTGGATCAATTGGAAGATTTAATTGCGGAAGAGAGCTTTCCACATGCAATGATGGTTCCGTCAGAAAGACCAAGGGTTCCAAACATTCCATCTAGCTCAACTGCGAGTACAAGCGGATGGGTTGGAAAACCTTATTATCCAGGTGCAAAGAGACCCAACGACTTACCTTCAACTAGTGCCAGCTACGAAGATCTCCTCTCTTTGGAGTCCGTGGAAGAACCTCATTTGAATGACCGAGAGCAGCTAAAGCTGGGCTCAACAGAAAAAACGATATCGTACGGTCATACTAATAAGCCTTATTACAGAGATCATTATGACAAAAATATTGGACCCAGCGGTCAGTTCAGACCTAGCCCAGTAGATACATCACCACCAGTACAATTTGAACCAGGCCAGGACTTTTACACTTCTACCATTAAGGATAAGAAACCTAAGAATGTGAACTCCCGCAGGAGACAGGGGTCCATGACTGGTCACAATCATAAATTTGACTCATACGTTGACAATGAGTATTATGAAAATCAACAGCCAACCTATGAACATGTTGTGGATTACATGAAGCTGCAGAATCAGAAATCTGAAAGTACAAGCCCATACCCAATCAATCATCCAAATCAATATTCAAATCCCAATCCTCCTATGAATGCTTTCGCGTCGCACACCCCTGTTCCTTATGTCCAACCGCAAGGTGTGCCTCAGGGAATAACACAATTTCCACACATGGCTGGGCCTAACATGAAGCAAGATCGCATCCTAAATCCCTCAATGTCAGGAAGCATGCCGCATCCAGCTGCTTCGGCACCTCCGAATTCCGTTGTCTACCCCGACAATTATCACTACTCGCAGAGCACCTTGAAGAATAATTATGTTCCAGCTGCATCAGAAAACGTGTATCATGATGCTTACAAACCCAATGATTTAGCTCATTCTGCCGGTCATAATTATTACCAAAATCATGGGCAGCATGGCCATGGAGGAGGTCACGGAGGCGGCCACGGAGGTGGTCACGGGGGTCATGGAGGTCACGGAGGAGGTTACGGACATGGCCATCATCATCATGTGGAAGAAAGCTCGTCATGGTCACACACATTCTTAGTGCTAGGGGGACTCATTGCATTGTCTGCCGTTATTGCTTTTTTCCTCCCATCATTTTTAACTTCTGCTGCAATGACGGGTGGGAAAGACACGGGTGATGACAAGAATGCTAATAGCGATGCAGACTTATGGACAGAAATCAAAGGACTATATAATGACATCGTTAGTATTGCCAAAGGTGACTATTCCCATTTTCATCGTCCACATCCAAACGACCTTCCTAAGATTAACATTGTAGAAGTTGATGATGATGATGAGACAACAACCCCAGAGAACCATTTGATTGACAAGAGGAAAGGGGATGCTGAGGTGAGTAGCGAGGAGAACGAAACCTCCACTCAAGAAGTTCAGGATGATGAGGCTACAATGGATATCGTATTGAGGCCAACGCAGAACAAAGGGAAAGGGAAGAAAATTGTAAATATTAATGACACACTTGCGTTCGGAGTTTATAGAGATGCGACTGTGGGTAAAAGCAGCAGCGGCTTAAATTTTGCTAATGCTTTCAATCAAACCCTTAATGCTTGGGAGAAAGTTCCGTTAATTGCAAATTAAAATATTATAATATTGCTATGTAATACAATAGTGCAATTTAATAGGAGTCCCACGGCTTTAAACACACACATCTGAATCCAAATGAATACCGACAGTATACTTTAGTGCAAAGGTACAGTAACTTAATTTTTAATAATTATTTTTACCAAAGTCTCTAGTACAGTGTTTCAAAAGTATGCCTAAGGGTCTACAGGTCAAACCACTCATCAAGCAATAATACAATATAGCTTAACTGACTTTTTAATTGTTTTGTCGGTCAAATAAACTAAAATGAAGTATAAAAATCCGTCATACGTACGCAAATACGACAAGAATGCAGACAAAAAGTTTCCGTAATAAATTTTATTTAACTAATACTGATACCCGTGGTTTCCAGACCTTTGGAAAACGCTTCTTGTTAAGCTTATATTAAGACACATGTCTAAAAAAGACAAAATTTGAATTAGAATAACCGAAGTTATCACTTTTATCGTTGACTGAAAACTTGATTAAACTTCACCAGATAGCAATCATTAATCATGGATAAGAAACCGATGAACTTGAAGGCGCAACATTGTCATACTTTTCTTAGTCATAAATTTCGTGATGGATTTTAATCATTATTTTTTGTCAGATAAAATATAATAAGCATTCAGATAAGCTATATATTGCATACTATGCGTTTGGTGATTTGGACTATAGACTACTTATGAAACACACAATACACAGTAATTTTAAATGCAAAATCATGTTCATAACGTTATTTATTTTTATTTGATTTATTTTTATACGTATGTACAGATATGCATTTTTAATATCCGTCGAAGGAACTCATGCCGAGCATACCCCGTTATGTGCTTGAATACAAACCATTTAAAAAACTATTTTATACATACGACGTAAGTATATTTATATACATATATGAATAGGCTTATCTACGTATAATGTACATAAGATGTATACAGTAGCTATGCTCATAGGCAAGGGATATTTTATTGGTTTTGGGTCTCGGTTATAGGTTTTAGTCTAGCACATTTTTAAACTCAACCTTAATTTTTTACCAAAGATGAGACTGCGTCCGCAACAATGACAGGTGCAAATTATTTCGAGTATTTGTATATAGTATACTATAGAACTCACAGTATTGTCTGTGAAAACCTCAGCGTATTGGTTTGTAATGTTTCCATTTGTTACTTAATTTCAATGAAAAAAACCTTCCTCCATAGCCATAAAAACTTAACTTGCAATAAAAAATAAGTACTACATCCTTGAATCTTTGAACCACATAGATGATATTTAATAAAAAAAAACGTAATATTTAATAATCTTGATGTGACAAAGACATTGTATTACAACACTGTTATTACATATCCTTTTATATTTTTGTGAGTAGAAACGTATACATGGTGAACGTGGATAGCGTGGATAGTAAAGCGTGGATTCGATGTTAAAGCTTGGTATACATGTAGTAAGGATGCGTAAGGTCATATTTCGGGTATGTAGGGCAAAGGAAATCACACTGCGTTCCGTTCTGATGACACAAATCATTGCACATGTTTCAGTGAAATATGCAACTAATCGGTAGTATTTAAGTTATGACGTTAATCAGGGTGAGAAGCGTCTTGTATAGTTATGAATATTTTAACGCACAGGATGCCAACATCATATGTATTTACCTAGACAATTTTAACCGTTGAGATGTCTGCAGTTATGTGTATTAAATTTAAGTATTAAGTTAAGATATACATGTATGTAATATATAGTTAAACCATGTAATGACCATGTTATACATAGAGGGGTATAATTCCCGAATTTGCTTATACCTTTCACCTGCATATACACAGTGTTTATATAAGGTTGGTATACATGATTGATATACATAAGTATTTATGATAGTGGGGAATTTTATACGTAACAAGAATGTATTCTTTGACTATATTTATATGCGGTAACTTTATAGTCCAAGTAATAGATACCTTATGCATTACTTCCTTTACCTCAATGTTGAATAAAGTACCAAAGAAAATTGACATGTATATGTATGTATCTGTGTTTTCCACTGTAAACATGACATTTTAACCTTAAACTTGTGCTGCGTTTCCTTTGGTTTTCCTTTTAAAGACGGATATCATGCAAGAATTTAAAGGCAACAGGCTATAACCCTATACACATGTGGTTTACTTCACAGATCCGTGAACTGATTTTATTTAGCTTCCCACCATATCATCTCATGTATATATAACATTGTCTTGAGGTTTTCGTATACCCACCCATACATTACCAGGTCTTATTCCTTCAACAACATAAAAATTTTATTGTATAACAATAACAGACTGGACCTCAGGATGTTTTATATGAAACAACCTACATCAACAGCATTTATGAAACATATGTTCATAATAATTTCAAAATGGCTATTTCCCAGTTTTTATAACATCAGAATTAATATACAAAAATTATCATTTCCGCTAATCTAGATTTGCTTCATGCAAAACAAAGGGCTTGCAATTCAGCCTGGTTAGTATTGTTTCTACTTTAGAATTTGCAAGAGCTCCGACTCTGTCGGTTCTGTGTGAGGTTTTTTGAAATTTATGATTTTCAAAACATGCTATTTTGCATAGACCGCCTGACATTTTAGCAAATTTAATATAACTCGGTTTAAAAAAACTGTGAAGCCAAAGTGAAGTTCTGAGGTGTGCTTGTTAAATAAGTTCATCTGTAACTAGTTAGTAAATTAAAGTACAAAATGGCAATTTTAAAAAATAGCTATCCAAACATTGTTATCGTCATGATCCTCGTATGTGTTGTACTAAATTTTGCAGTTTCAGTAAAGTTGAAAGATAACAGTACTAGAATAAGTGTAATAAGGAAATATCGTATCCAGCGACGCTTGTCCGCCCCTGAAATTCAGTTTGAGATTGAAGATAATAGTTTAGAGGACGATGAGCAGACTCGTCAACCTAAAAGGAAAGTAATTTATAGGATTGCAAGCAATAACAAAAAATCAGGAAACTGGTCCTCCAAACCAACTGCTACACTCATAAAATCAAGTTACCCACCCTACAGAGTAAACAGAGATGACATACAACAGGATAGTAAAAATAAACGACTGAACAACAAGATACGACTGAGCAGTAAAGAATTAAATAAAATTAAGGCTAGTCGCAAAGGTCAAGGGCACTGGGGTTTACCATATCCAGACCATATTGAGGACATAGATGAGTACGGGGACAATTTTAGTGATCAAGAAGGACCAGCGTATTCCATAGATCCAGCTCATCCCGCTCTGGCTGCCCTTAATAACCATAATCCATTGGCCCCGTTACATCCTATAGTACATAAGCCAGGTGTACCACCAGCACCTCAGAAGAAGTAAGACAATTTCTACGCACCTATATATAATAATGCAAACAATTGAAAACATGGCCTTAGCAATAACTAATAAAACATTTCATGAATTTTTATACGATGAAAAATAATCGTTTATGTGAAGAGACCTAAACAGATATCTATTGTTGACCTAATACTAGAAGAAAACCTAACATTTTTGAAATGCTTGTAGTCATTTCAACATCTCTAATGTGTTGAAAATTTAAATCACAGGAAATATAAACCTCAAGTAACGCCACAGAAACTACTTCCACTGGATAAAACTCTATTAACGCTTGGGATTGGTTTTGGATGGATATTCTGGCTGGGTGCCTTCCTTGCATATTACTACTGGGGTGATAGATCTGCTAATGCTAATGACCAACTTAATTTCTCAGTCCACGGGGACTTTGCAGCCCATGAACATAGTACAAGTCTCAGTGCGGAATCAAAGATTGAAAAATATCCTCAGAAGCCTATAATCGTGAAGATTGAGCCTGGACAGCCACCACAGTTCTTCCAAACAGCCAGGTAAATAAAAACGTTCCAAATACTTGTCCAAAATACTTTCCAAGACTTGTTTTCACTCTCGTTCGTGATTAGGCATGTTTGTCAAGTCTACTCCGTCGTCGAGAGCAGGTAAGTAATTCTACTCGAGCTGCCACAACCTACCTTATATAGTAAACTATCCCACCTCAACAAAGTACCGTAATAAATAGCTGGGAGTAAATAAAAAACTTACCTGCTGCATCTCTACTTCTTCGTACCTCTTAAAAATCCCAGGCCTAAAGACGCCTACGGAGCAGGTATCTTTTTATCAATGGCCAGAGTCTCCAGTTTTATTTTTTTTACACCTGGGATATAATAAATACTAGTCACCCAAGCAAGATGTAGACCAAAGGATATCCAAGCAAGGAAAATTCAATATAATCTTCTTGAGACCGGGCTTGTTGTGAATAATGATGATTCCGGCTGGGAATCCCCCGTTTTGTCCTATTATCTTCTTAAAAGTTATGTACATATGCTTTGAGGTCCCAAATCACTCTGTACCTGAACAAAAGATTCAAAACAGGGTCTGACATCTGATCCTGGACATGATGCATTTACAAAGTTACACCTGAGTTCCAGCTAAACAAGTTTTTGCTGTGGTTTTCCGGCTCGAAAAACTTTCTCACAGGTTTATCACAAGAGTAAGGTTGATGGAACTTGAAAACCCATTGTAACTGTTGTAGTATGTAGCTAATGTAATACTGTTGCATTGTTATCCGTGATGGTCAGTTAGTTGAGTGTTTAAGAAACGTTTTTCATGTTGAGATGTTCTACACTTACACATGAAGCAAAAGTATAAAGAAAAAATCCAGAGAAGGAATGTGGCCATGACCGGGATGGAGGTTCCAACATGAAGCTGTGGAACACCAATTGTGTGTCCACCAATATGTTCAATTATTTGCAGAGATGCAGATCTGTGTCAAAAATTATGTTTAAAAATAAAAATTATGAGCAAGAATGGAACGCCAACCTCAATTAGAAAGAACAAAGGTAATTAAATTATAATTCAATGGAACTAGAGCTCATAAAATGCATATTTGATGAGGCGGGTGACTAGCTAATCAATGACTAACTGTAACATATTGAGATGAACACAAGACTTCTCTACACATTTACGCTTGTAAGATGGTGAGTGGTGAATCAATTTACTGATGTTCCTTCAACAACGTCATTCTCATCTGATTCCTTTTCTCTTGTGAGCTTGTAAGAGCAAGTACCTTCATGATTATTGAGTCGAAGGCAAGCTGATGAAATGTGTTGTTCATTCTGTATCTCCTGTAGTCTGAGTTAATTTCGGAAAAGAAATTAAGTCTATGGTACATGCTCATTTAGTTGAAACAGGAATTAGTTATTGGATGCTATATATAAATAACGCGGATGGGCAAAGTAAAAAACAAAGTCTACAATGCAAGGAGTCAAGGAAGAATTCTGTATAAATATTGCCACGGAATCCTTTTCAGCCTCTCTTTTCCGTTTTGGTAGTTGAGGTTCCGCTGGGCAAATGCAAAACAAGACAAGGGCAAGGTAGCTCTCAACATATTTTTCCTCAGTTCAACCAACTACACAAAAATATCTACTGGATCTCTATCTAAGGATATTACATCAGGTATACATTTGTATTTACCTGAGCAGAGCTGTTATTGCCTTCCTTGAAGGATCTTTCAGGGCATCGCTTCCTACTCCTCTTAAAGGGACTCCATATAAAAGGCATCTAGACAAAGGCTCCCTTGTCGTTTCCACCCGGAATATCTTCTCTGCTGTATATAATCCCTTCCTCCTACCTGTCGTGTTCCAGTTCAAACTTGGAATTAGCTAGAGTTGGTTGTTGAGTTACCAGTGAAATTTTCTCCAGTACACTTGTGTTTCATTTCTGTGGATTTTCGATTTTCAATCGAAAAAGTTGAAAAGCTCTCACTATGTCCCGGTTGTTAATCGTGTTGTTTGCCCTCGTGCTCCTTGGCTGTGCATATGGCGCTCCATCGGAGGAGACCAAAACGGAGGTAGCTGAAAAAACCGAAAAGAAAACCACGGATCGGGCAGCAGAGGGGGCAGAGGTCAGCACTCTGGAAACGTATCTCGGTTCACAAGGCTCAACCGTGGTTCTATTGTCCGCGGGTACTCTTTTCCTGATCGGTGGTCTCGCTCTTGCATTTTACTATTTCTACTACCTCAATTATTACGGACACAGTGGTAACCTAGATACTTACTCCGGTTACACCCCTAATAACCCAGCGACTTATAACTATGGCGGATACAGTGGGCAGTACTACCCGAATGCGGCAAGGTATTAAGAATCTTTTGAATCTAGCATCCTGTGTTGGGTGGTGAAATTTAAAAATTAGGTACAATGGGAACTAATTAAATTAATAGTTTTAAATAAAAAAGTGGAATACAATTAATTCATTAATGTACTTAAATGTCACTAGAAAATGTCGTACTATAAGCTTCAAAGTGGATGTCAATGTGTTAGTTTTAAAATTTTGAAGTGCAGTGAACTCTGGAATATCTCATGTTATTCTGGTTCTTATTAACTTTATATTTATGCTTTTGTGTTTACTGATTTCAGATCACTCGGAGGAGGCAACTCATTCAACTTTGCTCGAGTACTTGACATGATTGCTATGGCCCAGGAAACCTATGAAAAATTCGACTTCCAAAGCTTGGACTGCCAGAAGAAAGCCCTTTGTGAGCTTCAACAAAAGCAATCTGAATTTGGAGAGACAGGAAGAAAGATCTCGAGCACTTTCTCGTAAGTTATATTGAAGATTCTATTCTACTTTTGTACTTGGTATTCTACATACACAAAAATGTCTACCTTCATCTCGAAAGGTTTTTGTTCTCTAGGCATGGGTGTTTACGTTTTTTGTTGAAATTCCCTCAGGTTCATGGATGCCCTTGAAGGATTACCTATGCCGACCATTATCCAGACCTACCTGAAGGAATACAAGGAAGCTATTATCCAAGGCAAGAACTCTTCGAAGGAATGCGCATCCATCTACCCGAAGTGTGGCTTTTCCATCAAAGAAGTCTTCGTGAAATATTCGAAAAAATCAAAAGCATAAACATTCAGACAAGACTGCCTAAAAATATTATTTCATTTCCCCATGATTAGGAACTAATGCTCGTGAAAATCTCATTGTACCCATACACTTCCGAACGGTTTCAAATAATTAATGCCATTTAAGACGATAAAGTACTAGAGGTTTTTAAATAAAAGATAAATTGTATTCAATAAGGTTGTATACTGTGCAAATAAATTCAGGACAGAGAAAAACCAGATATGTTACGCAAAGCGAAATAAAATTACAACATTTCCAAAAGTAGGCTTTTCTGTTTCCACAAGTATTTTTACCAATGCAATCAGGTTGTTGGTTCACACTTCAGGGTTTTTTACGTAATGAATGTCAATTGAAATACAATGTCATCAAAACTACTTAATATACAGGATTGGTACGTGTAACTATTTTAGTACTTGTGTGTAGGGGTTAATGTATTGTATTTATTATCAAAATAAAATAAATAAACAATGTAGGTTGACTTGTTGTAAAACTGGTATTATTAATTTTAGAATAGAGTATATAGTTATTATTTAAGAATGAAAGTTCAACACTTGTTGACTTTTAATATAGGGGACATGCACGGCCCAGTGTGTATGTATTATAGGTATACCTTCCATGGGAGTATTATTCCAAAAATGCTTATATGAATCCTTGATCAATATGTACCAATACAGGATTTTGCATTCACTGGAACTCATTGTAATATCTATATGTATGTATTAGTTCGTATATTATATTATATTCAACATACTACTATATAATATTTACATGTATTTGTAGTTTATAATCTCATTTTACTTATAGTACATGTTCACACAATTTTATGCTTACGTTTTGTTAAGCTTTTAACATACTCGCTGAGATAATTTTAAAAACGTGTTCAGCTGAAGCCCTTTAATGGCAGCTACAATGTTTCATACATAGTTAGACATAATCTCATTGTAATTTGGTTTTTTGGACAACGGGTGTGTATGATACAGTAAAGGATCTTAAGTGAATAAAGATAGTAATACATATTTGTAAACACTGTACTCGTTATCTGTCGAACGTCTTATTAGTAAGTAATGAAACTAAATTATCTCACCGCACCAGTTTTGCACACTTGTCAAGATTCTCGTTTTAAGTAAAAACTCTAGGCGTTACTAATATAATTTTCAAATTTCATATTATTATGGCCAAAAGTTCACTAAATCGACTTCAAGAATCACAGTACTTATAAATTTAAAAAAATATAGCCTGCTTTTTGTCCACATTATTTGTTTGTATGCCTGCTTGTATTTGTACAGGTATATGCCAACATCATGTTATAAGAATTTTCTGGATTTAAGATATCAACTGAACTTACATTTCTGAATTACGATTCATGGCTTTGCACTCATGCCTCAATCAAACACGGCTGTGTAATGAAGTAACAACACAAAGGCAAACAGAGGTGAAGTGATAATAACTAAAGCAATTGCACCGTTGACTCAACTTTGTAACTTTTTAACATTGTGCGCTGTTGAAGATGAAAACTATTTGGTAATGTCACCCTCAAGAGACTCACCTCTATAGTTCTACTTTGGTTCAGGTTCATACTTCGGTAAAAATTGATGAAAATTTATACAAGGTAAAAATGAAATAAGATTTAGATTTACAAAATGAAGCCATTAAAAGTTCAAAAGATAGTTAAATTAGTGATGTATAGAAAATAGAGATGTTCAGGCAATTACAAGTCCCCAATTAATAAGAAATTCAGTTACGAAAATGTTGTGAAGCTAATTATAAGAGTAAATGATGAAGTGACTCAAAACAATAAGTGACGACAAATTATGACAATAAGTGTTTGTCATCCCTGTAGCAAACTTGTAACCCTCAAACCCATTTAATTTGTAATTGACTGCAAATGTAAACTGTAAACTGCAAACGGAAGAAAATATGGTGCACGGGTGTGGAATGAAGATGAATCCTAAAGAAGGGAGTTAGTTACTTGGGTCTTTCAAATTGGTTCCCTAACTAATCAAACATATGATTACATGCGGACGAACTCCTTCCCCTATATGACATGAATATATCATGTTAAGAAAGAAGTGCTAAAATTTGGAAATAGAATAAATGAATTTTTCTTACATAATTTAGTTCATCCGTATAAAAGCAGAGTCTCTTGAACTCATTCGCCGCATTTTCCTTTGAAATTTTGACAAGAGAGTTGAGCTCTATTTGAAGGCTTTAGTGGTATTCTTCGAGTGCAATTTAATTTATGCTACAACAAATTTACGGTGTTTGTAATTGATTAGCATACAATTCTTCTTGTTGATCAGCGCCAAGTTATTTTCACTGATTTATTCAATGGCCTCATATTATCAACACCGTTACGACGAATCTGGTCACCGTTGTGCTAACGTTTCTCTTCGTTCCACCCGGCATCGATCATCTCTTGCATTCAATTTATTCCTTGTGAATATCTTTGTCTTCATTTGTGTGCTCAATTTTCAACAATGTGGAGTTCAAGCTAAAGCTTTGGATACCGATAAGGGTTCCGCTGATTCCAACGCTGTTCTTCCGAATCAGCCAGGCACGTTGTTCGGGCACGATGCCGAAGGAAATCCCATCTCTCTCGGGAATTGGTTAGATTACGCAAGTTATATATTGGCCGTGACAATGGCTGGTCAAATCTATCTAGTTCTCTGGGCTCTGGTACCAGTATACTATACTATCTTTGCTGTACCTGATCCTGAGCTTCAGCGGTACGCCATAATTAATTAATTAACACTTTGCCTATTAACCTGCTTTTGTAACAAATGTACATACAAAAACTTATATTTTAGAAACCTTTTATTTAAAATTTAAAATAGTAAAAGTGTATAAATGTATAACAAACTAGATTCAGCATGCCCCTTGAATGAGTTTTGATAACTAATTTAACTTACTTTATGGCCAACTAACCATGATTTTTAATATAATTCATTAATAACAACTAACCTGTTGATTCCCAAAATCCCAGAACACATATTTACAATTATTTACAGATATAAACATGCACGCTACGCTTGTAATCGATGGATGCGTAAATATTGAAATAAGTATTTACATTTTTTATCAGGAGGTCCACTGGCAGAAGCGACAAGAACGCTACCCAAGTGGTGCCAAGTTCCTGGAATATACAAAGAATTGTTAAGATGATCACCCTGGCCATTGAAACTTATCAACAGTTGGATATGCGTGAGATTGATTGTCAAAAGAAATTGTTATGTGAACTTCAGCAAGGCAAGGATTTTGCTGCCACTACAGCCCGAACGCTGTCCAACCTCTTCTTGTAAGTTTATCCAAAAATGTAAACTAAATATTGGATGCATTATATTGCGCATTTATTATTAATACAGTGAATTAAAATAATGGAATCATTTTTTAAGATAACAAATGATAACACTATGAAATTTAATGAAACAAAAAAGTATGGGAATCGATTTTATGTGGCTGTCACATATAAATTCCTATAATCCGTTATTAATCTGTTACTATTATCTTTGCAGGTACTTTGACGTCTCCAAACGCAGTCCTCTGATGGAGGAATACAAGGAAGCTATAGTGAATGGACAACGTCGTATTAGTAGCCGATCAACTGCTGATGCATGTTCATCCTTTTACAGCAAATGCAAATTCTCCATTACGGAATTCAATGAGAAATATCGAAGACTGTTGACTTCCTCCTCCTAAGTATCTGAGAAAACATGCTGCATAAATTGTTTTATGCCAACGCATATTTATTCGGCAATAGTCGCATTGCACTAATATTATTTACTTGTTTGTTACATTTTATGCCACATTAGGATCGGAAATGTTATTTATTTTCTACAGATGATTGTTATTGCTTTGTTGTTGCTTGTTAATCGGTTCCTACCAATAATAAAATGAGAAATGTTCGACCATGAACTTCTCGCTTGTAAAGAACCTTGGAAAGCAGGTGTTTATTTGTAAACAAAATGAGACCTTTACAGTTTATTGTCCTCACGTCTATATTTCCTTCGACATGTTGTCTCGTTTAACACATATAATTACACTTTCCCTGCTTCATATTCAAATGAAGCAAGAACATACATGCACGCTATATGGCATGTGCTGATTTCTAAACTACAGCGAGCAAATCTGTCGAATTTCTTAACAAAGAGAATCTACCCTAAAAATTGGACAGGGCAGTACTTGGATGCACTGCTGGACCTAATTTGTCATTATCATGCACAAGAAAAGTGCAGCATCAGAGGAAGTAAATTGGCAATAAATACTGCAGATTAGGTGAAACTTGTGTCGACCTTGTCAGCTTGGGCTTGGATGCTCCACTGGGAAAACCAGTATTTGCCTTAAAACCGTCAATGAGGGTGTGCAAACAAGAGATGAGAACATCATCAGCTGAATCATCCTCTATGTTTTGCATGGTTCTTAAAAACGCATCTTACATGAAAATGAATTTGTTTGGTAGGTTTACCACATTAATTAAGTACAGGCCACAAAAGTCCTAACATCCAACCTCTATGAAAATGACTTTTCAGTTTCCTTTCTATCAGATGCAGGTACTTGTGCATACATATTACTAAGTCTCAATCTGTGTCCCCTAATCACAGGTTTAGCCTTCAATAAAAAGTAAGACGACACAAGTACCAAAAATCGTTGTACTAATTATTTTGCATGATACCTTGAGGGTATTGATTTTCACTTCCCAGAACCACATAAAATGTCTTAATTTACGAGAATAGATACTGCACGAAACGAGTAAAATTCCACCTTAACTACAAGAATGTACAAATTATTAACTATAGCATGCCACTAAGAAGTAAATATCAAGAATCGACCCTGCTAACTGGTAGTCCGGGACTGCCAAACAAGATGAAGATACTATGGGTGAAACGTATTAACGTCAAAATTATAATTCATGCAAATTGTAAAATAAAATTAATAATCGCCCATTTGTGAAACGTGGATAATTATTGACGGTCCTGTGTGTGCTGAAACTGGGACTTATAGTAATAATTAAATTGCATATTATTTTTGCATAGGTAGATACTCTTTATATGTCTTACAGTGTGAATTAGGAGATATACGAAGAGCTTGCATATGATTAGTAAATAAATACAGAAGTTGAAGTTGTGACTTGTCGAAATTGAAAACTAATGTATGTGTCGAGTTGGCTCATTTGGCGGGTGGATGATGAGCATTAAGTTTTTATAAAGTACGCACGTCACTGTAAGTACTCTCGGTTAAATGAGTAAATACAGTCGTCGAAAAAGCACTTTTCATTTTCTCCTACTTCCCCCAATCGAGATCGAAATGTAGTTAAAAATCAGAGGCTTGAGCTTAGAGAAAACTGGAAAAATCAGTTGGGCAAAGTAGGTGATCAGGTTCATTGTATGTTGCATAGCAATAAAGCAAACGCCTCATCAACAACTAGTGCAAGCAAGGAGCAACATGCTAGCCAAAAGTCATCAAGTATACATATCACCTTCGTGATGATATCATATAATTTGTATGACTTTTATCCTCTGTGGTAGTATACTGGTAGTACATTCATGAATTCCGTCGAGACTCCTCGTTCTTACTTTTCCTTGAGGTGATTCCACTGAATACACGTATTCAATTTACTTGCGTAAATGGTCAAATAAAATTGGTGTTCTCATAGTTGCTTTGTTGTAACGCTGGTGTACGTTATGCCGACAGCTTTAACATGGGATTAACAAATCTAAATGAATGAAGTGGGTCAAACCACACCAGACCCGGACTGACCACTCTCTCATTCTTAACACCTAAAATAAGTTCATTTCCATTTCAACTTTTCCCTCCCATATATGAGCCCTCGGACTTATATTGTTAATCTTGTTTTCTTTGCATGTATACAGCACAACCTTCGAATTTATAAGGTATAAAATAATAGTCTGACAGCAAATCTAATTAAAAGATAATTCGTGAATAATTATCTAATTACAGGTAGTTCTCGGCACTAGTAAAAACACGCGAGAAAGATACCAACTAGACATTTCTGGTACACGCCACACATCATTGATTCCATCTCAAATTACCTACTCACAGCTATATTATTATCGTGCTCCTAATCAACCAATGATTAAACAACCCTAGCTCTTAAATGTATACACTGAGTCTTTAATTTTAAAATCCGATTTGGAAGTCTGTTCTTAAGATATGCGTAGATTCCCCGCTTTAGCAAAAAATAGCGTATCGAATTCGTTTATGTCATAAGAACATACTCTATAGAGTATACAATTTTACACTATACATGAAATTTACACTGTTGAATATACTGATAGAAGTGACAATGCACATGTATCAATCAAATGAGTCATGGTCGCAGTTTGAGGCGGTGTTTTGAGATTAAAACGCCTGCTGTATCTAACCACACGCATGTATGGCTAATAAACTGAAGATCGATTGTTGCGGAAGAAAAAATACCATCTATTATATTTGTGTAAAGTAGCGATTAGGAGTATTTAGATTCGTTGTCTCATCTTTCGAGCGAAGTTGACCGCTAAATAGTGATGTGACATCAAAATTCTGTAGAGTTTTTTACATTCATTATAATTTTCAGGTCCCGTTACTGTCACCAGCACAAGGATAAGCCAGCAGAGATTGACTAATCGTAAGCATAGACGTCTCATTGTCAGTGGATGTACTTAAGTACACTTTAAATGTTTGTCTTTTTCTAAATTCCTTGGGTTATGCTCACATCTTAATGGCCAACATTGCCGCATTCGTTTATACATAATCACATTTACATGTGAAATCCTACAGTTACTACTGTTTATAGTACATTTACAATGAGTGTCTGAACTGATATGTATGCCTCGTCCCAACTGTAAAACTGCGTGACATTTATTGTACCTACACCGCGATCTCAATATCTATCTTGAGACAAACAAACCAACTATATTATGAATGATCAATACCATTCTTTCTTTTGTATTTGCACATTTTATATAGCCAGCAGACAATATTTATGAATTAAGGATGAAGCCACAGAATAACTGTAACGGTTAGCACCAAACGAAAGATCCTCCCGATAAAAATAATTTTATAATATTGACATTAATACTTATTTAGTTCTTTTATTGACATTATAACAATAGAATATGTTCAGAAATAATTTAGCTCGCGTTCAAAATTGTACCATAAACCATGTAACCTGATTTTACATTGCTGACAACAATTCAGATGATCTGCGAGCGTACGTGTGATGATTGCAGGCAATGACGTATAATACATCCGTCGATTTTCTAGCAAACTTGAGCAATAGACAGGAGCGACATTGGAAGGCAGGGAACCGAATTTAATTTTTTTACATCTAATTTAACTGATCAAGCATCACACAACACACATATGCATTTGTTGTGTCTTGTCATGCGGCACTAGAAGCCACTAACGGTTTGTGGTAATTTACGTTGATCCAAGAAGCCTAAATTATCACTTGCAGTGCTCAACTTCCAAAAAATACACATCTTCCTGACAGCTTAACTACCAAATCACTTCCCACAATAGAATTCAGCTGTATTTTCCTTCGATATGTTAAATGAGTAAGTGTAATTTAATGGCGAGTATCGAGGCATTGCTCGAATTATAGCGACGCATTGTGAGAAGCAAAATGCAGTAATCAAGAAAGAGCACATATCCCCTCTTTAATATTCTTTGGCATACAAACCTTGTATGTCATATGTACTTTTCATCGTTGACTGGGTAATGGATTGCATCAAAGGATATCCGTTATACTTAGTTATTATTATTAATTAATTTTGTCTACAATAATAATTATTGGAAGTGAGCTTGCGTCAATGAATTATTCATTGTTTCATGAAAGCGCTTTTACATTGAAGGTATGGGCTTATTAGAAGTGCAATAATTGTCATTATGTTTTAAAGATTATAATGTCTACTGTGTTACACCGATACGACGAATACATGAGCTTAGACCTTTTTGTTTCATTATGTAGAGTATAGTAGTATTTTCAAATAGGCTGAATTCATATCGAGAGCAGGACATAGACGTAAATTATGCAAACTAGAGGATGTCCTTTGTTCCTTCAGCTGATTGCAAGTTGCATGCTATACGAAAGTCTTCTCACATTCCAATAATAGTCGAGCTATTGAGCTCTTCTAATAGTTCATAGTATTTCTAACCTTGACAATGAAAATGACAGCTGAAAATGTAGATCACACATGGCCATTTACGCTAAAGGTCTTCAAAATTCATGTCTTGAACGGGATTTAATTCAGAAATAAATAATACTATGAAGCAAAATTACAAGCAATTTCATAGGGAGTAAAAATGCTTCAGTTGAAAATCCGTATCAATCTGGATGCGTATATGGTAATTAGGTGTCATAAGAAAATGTTCACAAAAGAAATATTTGTATCTGTACATTGTCTGTTTGTCACTTAAAGCATAACTTAGCATCCTTAGAGCATAACTTACCATCCTCACTACAAAGGTTTATATAAATGTCATAAAAAATAGGAAGCATCCATGCTGTTCTAGCAAAAAAACCAAGAGATGTTGAGATAATTAAGCAAGTCGTATGATAAGTACATACAATAAATCCGCTCATATAGGAGTTGTCAGAAAGGCCTCAAGCTGAAAGGTGGCTAATATATGAAATTATTAGTTTAACAATTTTCCTACAAATGGATGTTTGAACGAGTTTGGTCTAGTAAGGAACATTCGCATTGTTAAATGATACTTGTGAATTGAATTGGAAGCAATGTGAAAACGCAGAGATGTTAAAGCTATGTAAGAAATTGGAGGCTTCTTTGTGTAACACACAATGAAATATAATCTTGTTGGAGGATTATTTTGTGAATTATATTATACACTTCTTGAGGTTCCTCATCAAGTTCTCCCCCCTGTGTAAAAGCCTCCTCATGCGAGTATGAAATATAACGTACGGAAGACTCTCATGTTTTATACAGACAAGTGAGAAGGTAAACTGTTGATCATGTACCTCAAGAAAGTGCGGCAATACATATATGTGGACAATAATGGGGAAAACATTTGTTTCATATACCTTCATTATTACTGAAGCACGCACATACTCCTGCTTCCAATGCTTTACTACTATTCAACAGGCCTACAAACCAACACACACGCTTCCCCTCTTTATAATTTTCTTGATTTCTGCTAGACTAGAATAATGAGCAACGCTCAAGTTTTCTCGTATTTACATTATCTCAAGCAGTAGGAGCAGTCAGCTGGTGTCTCATGTCTTTGGAGTTTCCAAAAAACGTTTAATCAGCTAACCTCTTGTTGGTGTTGAGTAGTGTCAATTTACACAACCTGGTTCACAAGTGATCTGTTATTCGGACCATTCCTAGAAAGGGCATTTATAATATTTATAAACGCTCAAATCCTTCTTACAGTATATTCCTAACTAAATCTTTGTTGCAAATCATTGCTTTCTTTCAGTTGTTTTGGTGCAGTGCTTGCAATAGATACGACTACTTGAACATGCAAAGTGAAGCTTCAAAGTTTACATAAAATATATTCATAATTAATTATTCAGTCTTCAAATTTTTCCGTCTTCTATACAAAACGTTATAGTGTATGTAAAGTGTAAAATTATAAATAGCCCATGAATAATTTCCTTTGGAATAACTTATTCATGGATACATAAGGATACTCTGTGTCCCTTAAGTGAAGGAATAATGTATAATTTTTGCACCACTTCTTTTCCTGGCGGATTTAATGAGGATTTCTTATACCACGTAAGTATACTACTGTTTACCTATGTAGAACTACCTGCTGATGTCCAGCAGTAGACTTTATTACACCCTTCCTTTTACTATACTATATAATACAATACAATTGGGACACATTTGAAAGCAAAAGCATGTCCGACATAAAATTTCGGAAATGTGTTTCTACAATCTCAATGACAGGTGTCTAATTATTGTAAGATGACCAAGACGTTAAAAATAAACGAACTATTGTGGGATATACAGGTAAAATGCTGTATGTAACCTAAGAACTGTAGAAACAAGTGAGACGAGAACACTTGTTGTTGTCTAGTTGGTATACGAGCTGGTGAACAAGTTTATTGTTTTGAATTTGTTTGTTGTCATTGACTGACAGCTGATAAGCTATGAATATATCTACTGTATCGATACGAGAGTCGCTTTCTGCCTGTTTCCCGTATTAACTGTTGATATCTGATGTAGCTAAACAGCACAGAAGTAGTAATAAATTGTGATGCGTGTTAACTCCAGATACTTTTCAATCCTCATAGTTAAAATCCCACATGGTGGTTTTTTATTTGGCAGAAGTTCCTAATACATGTACATATTTCCGACAACTTGAACAAATTGCTTTGGTACTTAAGTCGATCATTGGATTAAATATACTGTACAATAGGTACATATATTGTTGCGGCAGCTAAAGGGTGAAACAATCGTATATTTTCTTAGATGTAACCGAAAGATACTAAAACAGCTTGTACTTCCTGTATGAGAACAAATGTTACAGTTTACTTTATATTAGTATCTTCACTCTTCGTCTTCAATGCAAGCAATTAGCTTGCATGTCGCATCCAAAGCTTTTTGAAGTTACTTATTCTTGCTTATTCCTAAAGATAAGAAAGGAATCATTAAAATGAGCTGTCTGCTTTTAGTTTATTTTTTCTCGAGTTGCAAATTTTTAAGCTTATAATTTCTTTCGAAGTTTTCTAGTGTGTCACAGGAAAAGGGAAATATCAATACTTGGATACCGTATATGTATTTAACTGAATAATAAAAATATGTATACACAATACTACAAAAAGAAATTGTAAGTTTAAGAGTTAGTATATAAATTTATGAATATATAAACATTACATATATCACATAGATGGAAATGATTTTAGTATCATAAAATAATGATTCCCAGCCAAAAAAAAATAAGAAAACAGGGTTTATCGGTCGATTTCATTTTCAGGTTATCTTCTTCGTGTGGTTCATTGTAGTTATACACTCGTGCACTTGACGCTTCTGCCTACGTTGGCGCAAATATTGAGCAAAAAATGATCATCTAAAAGTGTATCAGTATATGAGTTGTCATAATGCTACACACAGAAGGATTCTTCAAAGCATTCACCATCCCTATCGTCAGTTACCAGAAAACTGACATTGTGGTTTGTAATGTAAAGGAATATGTGTAAGTACGTGTTGAAGTTTTAAACTGAATGACTTGGAAGTGCATGTTATGCACCGTGTAGGCATTTTGCAGACCAGTACTCTTACTTGCATTTATTTTTCTATTGACAATGAAGAAAATATGTATATAGGTATAGAGTGTGTCTGATTCTGCACGAATATGATTTCAGTTGAGTAAAGAGGCACACACCGCATTCAATGGCAGCAGCAGCATTCGACGAATTTATCTCTAAAGATGATGAGCACAAAGTTGAACCGATCAAAAGGTTTTCTCAAGTGTGAATTATTTCTTTTTTATTGCATGTATACTATTTTCTGTCACTAATCTTACCGTATCGATCGGCTCAAATTTAATAATTAAAATAAAAATAGGATAATAAAATCCAAAGTACCTTTATAGTATCAAGATTCCATACCGAATTATGTTGTTCTACATCTCCAATTCAAGTAAAGTACAGTGGCTTTATAAGCCAAGCTAATGCATATTGTAAAGACGAACTCGTGGTTTGTAGATAACAATGCAAAATCCATGGTTTGATTAGTATAGTTTAGATTTCCACAATGGAGAAATCACGTGTCGACATCAGGCTGTGAAGGCATAAAACTGGCTCGTCATATTTACCCAAAAATAATGAAATTATAGTATACAATTGATAACCGCTAATTTCAATATTGATGTTATTGTAGTTTAATTCGATCACGAATAAGTCATAAATGTGGTTGTTATACAAAGGGTACAGTCAGCATGAATTATCACTAAAAATCATGCATTTACTATCTATATTAAATATTATTCCTTGTAAAAATATACTTAGGAAAGTATACCTACAAGTCTTACTTTTCAAATATACTTGTAAACACACATGAAGCATAATATTACCTATAGAACTTGTAAGGATACTTGAGAGGATAATAAGTTACCAAACGAGATGGCTTTTTGACATTATTATTACTCAGCAGCTGACAGTTCTCCTCCTCCGTTAAGGATCCTTGTTGTTTATCCGTAATTGCAAATTTTAGTCATTTAAGTATAAACCCAGGTTTGTGTTTTTGATAGTATTGAAATGATAGTATTGACATGAACACATTTTTACAACGAACATTAAAGCTACCATAAAATGCCATTGCTTATTAGACTTTGATTCCAGCACTCTAGACAAGTTCAACATTTTTTATTACTTGTATAATAAAGCTTGTACAAAAGCGGCTGTCAGTAAGGTACACAGGGATTAATTTACTGACTGAGTAATATTAAGTGGAGTTTACACATCAAAACAATGCCGATGAAATTTTTGTCTAATGATTCCCTGCATGGCGATACTTTTTACTTGTTCGGAATACTGTATTTATTTGATTATTATTACTTTACTTTCTTTGCTGTACCATATTTTATTATTCCGTTGACGACTGCAGAAAAGGGTAAGAAAATCTGGAATTAAGTCTTCGCTCTAGCCTGCCACAATAATATCATGACCTTGATACTCAGCTCACCAAAATGTGTTAAATAAACAGAGATCGTATGAGATAATTTAAGACTCAAAATGAAACCGAGCGCAACAGGGGCTTCATTAAAAATACGCCAAGCTTCTGTCAATATCTTTGCTGGGTTAATAATAAAAGTTTTTAAATGTTACGATCACACTCCAAGAACTTTAACCCACTGTCTTGTAAGTTGTAACGTGTCATTTCCTTTGTACTTATTCAATTTTAAATGGCTGTAAATTAGAACTTTCAACAACTTGAGATCATTTTAAGTGCAACACATTGTAGAAAACAACGGGAAATAAAATTTCGCACCAAGCCTTAAGCTAGCAAAAATTGTACACAAGGGTGTATGTAGGTTTCACTGGCCGTTTTCTTCCTTTTAATTATTGTTCATCATTTCATATATACACTGCTACTTGAAAATTGTGACTCTCGGTTCCTATTTTTTGCCGAGGAAGCACACATATGTGAACGGGTGATACATTAAGTTTGAAATTACGAACATGTAATTATGAGATCGAAGCTGTCCCTTGTATATGTATGTAGGAAACGGAAGTACAATGCTTTACTTTGCTTGCTGAAAGGAGCACAGCATTGAGTAGCCTCGGAGACATTGGAGGAAAAACAATGCGGAAAATCGTAACACTATTTAGCCTTAGTATTTGTAGCGTTCAGCGCATATAGCGTAACTACTGTGTGAAGTATCTTGTGTGTACGGAAATATGTAATACAGAAAAAAGCACTTGTAACACTTTTTCTCAGGTGTGTGTGTATGCAGTAGTTAATGTAATTTAACATGTGTGATAATGCATATGCTCTAAAAGTTGTATGTAGTGGATGGAGTACATGTTTTAAGCTTCGGAGGAAGCGCTCCTACATTGTACATTACCTACAGGGAACATCTTTGCTCTCTCTCTCTCTTTCCGCACTTTTTTTCTTGCTGCATGCATAAGAGAGTAATGTGCGACATAACCCTAAACCTCACATTCATTCATAACCTACTAACCAAATTCAGTGACTACTCTCATGGAAAAACCATAACTTTAACATACCAGCTCATTACATATTAACTTATAATATCTCGATGGCCGTCTCTGCAGTTTAGTATATAGTATATGCACCGAAAGTCGAGACGTGACGTGAGTTTTTCTCTATACTATACTTTAACTTCCACTTGCTCTATCTAGCACCTACAACCGTATTATTCTCTATCTCGTACATCTACAGCATGTATATTTTCATTCTAGTTCTGTACAATAATAATTGCTATTTTTCTCGTCCAATTTGGCTGGCTATTTTCTATTTTCAGGTCTCATAATTTATTATGCTGTCGTATATACTAGTGGAGATACATGACGGTCGTCTATTGCAGTAAACACCTGCTTGCAGTGATACTGTTGATGGAGCCGTGTGGCATTGGCACTGACTTTAGTGTTTTCGTGTGCGTATATTAAATACATTCAAACGCAAATAATGCATGTCGCACGTACATAAATACCGTAGTACATACCTGCGTTTCTTTTTATAATAATTGCATATGTAGTCGTTAAAATGCAATTATTACAGTTTTTATTAGCACGAATACAGCCAGGAAGAAGAGCTGCATGCAAATGTATGCTAACATTGGAAATGAGTTTCCAATCTGTACTTATTTATGTACACTCATGTGTATGTACATGTGACCTTATATGTTATGGGATTTGGAAATCATTTTTTTAATCTTGACTCTAATCCTATAATACTGGGGATCTCATTACTAATCCTTTCATCTTCTCATATGTAGACGCTTTATTTGGAATCATTTTATGTTACTGTAATTTTTTGCAGGTGCATGTAATAATTCTATGGATTATTTTTTACGTCATTTTAATCTCTCAAGCAAGTACAAGCACTTCGGAAGACTAAAACTAGAATTCGGTCAGAAACAAAATTCATGCTTTTTACGTTCGCGGCTTCTTCACCGTAAAGACTTTATTTTCTATTCTTTTTTTGTCGTAAAAACATTGACAAGTTTTAAGTGTGTTATTAACATACTATCGTAGCACACGTATTTTAATATAGTATGCTTTTCAAACGTATTTTATTAGCACATTAGATTCAACACAGTACTCAAATCGATTGTTACTATAATATCGTTTTAAATGTAATGTTAACGCAGTACGATTTCGAGTGTGTCATTAATACCATAATATCATCAATGGTTACACATATTGCACACTATTAAAAGTGCGTTCCTTTTGTGCTACTGAATTCGATCTTCGCAGTTGAAACGTTTTTGACGACATTACAAATAAAAAATGGACGCCCGCTATGCACGGTTTGTCATGGTAGAGGATTGACCAAGCGAGACTTGACAAGTGTAAGAAATAGTAACCACAATAAAAAACTCACCTCACGCCTATTCACGTATTAAGTCCAAAGTGTTAGCAAAAAAATTATATATTAGTATAAATGACTGGCTGCCATTTTCCGGTTTAAGCTTACTCAAACATTCCCTTTAGTGCTTTTGTTCATAGAGGTTTTACCTTTTTGAAATGGCTAATGTCATAAATGATTGTAAACCCTGGAATAGAAAACGCCGTTGGTGGTATTCATAGACAAGGCTTAAATAATGAAAGACAGCTCAAGACATGTTCACGGCTTTTGTTCGGAGCAACTGTATACCTAATATATAAAACCTAATTGATGAGTTTTCCTTCGAGCAGCTGGCTTGTAGAGAAATATTGTAGCGATGCTTGTTTAGATCCAAGTGTGTCCTGAGAACTTTAAGTATTATTCCCAGGCGGTTTTCAAAATTGATAAAATATTATGGGTGGTAAATGATGTTGAAATTTGACTCCTGTCGTCTATTGACTTTACAGATACAACTTTGTTGAATGGATACAATGATGATTACACTCAAATTATTCCATACTCGGAGTCTATCACCACCATGGCGATGGCCGGGCTTGCCCCAGCAACCCGGAAAACTACTTATAATACATTTACTCCTTATTAACTTCTTCCTGCCCTACGTGGTGGCGACATCAGTTCAGGATTCGATACCTTCCATGTCGAATCCACCCCAAGATCATCGCGTTTTTATAACTTCGTCGTATTCATCGACAAATTTTAAATCTGGCCCTGTGAGCCAAAGAAGAAATAGTAGCCATATTGCTAATCCCAACAGAAGACATTCATCAGTGTCACCAGTCAATAATAATTATAATTTTAGAAATAGTAAGAATAGAGTAGTATCTAACAGCTTCAGTGATATTAAAAAGAGCCTGAAAATCCGGCCTCGTCAAGTAGCATTAATTCATAATCCAATTTTGAGCAAAAGTTCAAGCAGCGTTCAAAAGAAAAATTCGAATGATACGACTACAATGAAGCCAACGATGCATCCGCTTCGTGTTCTTCAAACGGAAATATCACTTCCAACAAAATCACTCCAAAGAGCAAAACATCAACCAAAGCAATTGATTTTCATCTCGCCGCAGCAAGAAAATCTTTCAAATCATCGAATACGTGTCGATAAAGCCGCACCTAGTATTAGCAATAAAAGTAAATCAGCATTCCAACCCCTAACAAACCTTAGTAGTGATGTTCGAGCTCAATTAGAGCTTATTAATCAGAGAACGACGAGATCCAGAATTACCCCAAACGAAGTCCTGACAATGCGGGATAATAAGACAATGAGTGCGTTGGAAATGCAACCCGGTGTAGTAAACGGGGAAGGAAGAAGTGATTTGAGTGCAATATTTTCCGGTGAGTCTACGGACCAACCTGGAACTGTGGAAGGGAGATCTGCAAGCGAGAAATCAAAGGCCAAGAAGTCGAAAACGGCGGTGGAAGAATCCAAACAGCTGAGATCACAAGGTCCTTTCAGCTACATGAATACCCTAACAGACCAGATAGCAGAAGAAGATCATCAATATGAAGTGACTGAGCTCGTGAATCAATACCCTGCTGAGTATGAGAATCAAGACCAGGCCACAGATTTGACAACTAAAAATGCTCAAATCCCACTACATTCGGGTGAATTTCAAAGTCAGATTCAGAATCCAAACCATAATTACCATAATTCTAAGCAGCGAGGAGAGAAAACCCGGCCGAAATTGAACAGTTACTATGACCAAAATTATCATCACTTGGGTCCCGCCACAAATCATGACTCGCATAATGATAACAAGAAACATGAGAGTAAAAACCAAGCTCAGAACGACTTTCATTACCACGCAAACAGTAATGACCATGGTAATTTTCATGGTAATCACAATTTTGAATCCCATTATGCAAAACCAGGATTTGGTCCATACTGGCATCAACCACTTCATCATCCACCGCATCTACACCGTCCAGAGCCACCACCAGGTCATGAGAAATTTCCCAACCAACATCAACACTTTAGCTCCAGTCCACCAAAGAGTAATCATCCACCTCCACAACCATACAACGGTGAGCACGATCTTCAAACTGCTTCCACTGACACAATAATGGACCGATTCGAAGTGTTCTACAAGGAATATAAAATTTTGACTTGGGCGGCACTTTTCATTGTCACTTCTCTCGGTTTTCTTACAATTCTTGTATACATGTACATTAATAATCCTCCAACTGAGGTTGTGACTGCAAGGTCAAAAATTACCGAATATCTTTCTGACCCGGGGCTTCTCAAGTTTCTCTCCAATATCTTGGAACCTCGAGAGGGTGGTGTTCGTAAGAGGAAGAAGAAAGTGAATGAAACCAAAGAGTTGTAACATATTTTGGTATGTAGTTTCTTTCTTTTATTGTTGTAGCACTAATATTAAATTATTAAATTTCTCATTACTTCATAAGCAAATAACTATCCATTTTCTATGTTTTTATTATTATTATATTTGTTTATACCTATGCACTTTTGCAGTCAACAGTTTTATGGAGTTACAAATAAATAGTCTTAAGTAATCAGCGTAGCGGATATTTAAAGGTTGAAGTAATTAATTTTTTAAATTTTAGTTTCAGGTACTGAAGAGACTGAAAATATTTAAAATCCCTACCCGATTCCCAGGTGAACTTGTTAAGTATACCCAATGCCGGAGAGTCTTTAAAGTTAATTATTTATTTTGTAGAGTTATCGTGCGAAAGATGGCTGTAAATTGTTGCAATTATCATACATTCTTTATGTAAAAAAGTTCCAAGTACTTATTTGAACAATAAAACTAAACGACATCAAATTTGATTTTTTTTGTCTCATCGCCCCTATATCATTCCACCGTTAAATCACTTTATCCATTTAAGTTGAAAGTAAACTGGGTTTCAAACATCATCCTCACTTTTGTAATTTATCAATGAAGTGTTAATTAGATGCTATGGGCTCGATCCTGATTACTGGCATCATGAATTATCAAGAAATTGATTTGGTTTCTCTACAGCCAAGACAGAATGGAGCTCATAGAAAGTTGAATCTTGTTAAATATCTCGTTGTTGGCCAAGTTGTCCCACCGGTATAGTCATTGCATGTATGTATATAACTGGTGCATCATAAAGCAGTGGAACTTGATCTGAAGCTATGCTCTCTGGTATAGACCCATCTCAATCATTTCCTCCAAGGTAGTCCCAGAGCTCAAACCTGTATTAACTTTTACTAAATTCACATTTGGTTCGCAATTTATTGTCTGTACCAATATACAGAACATACATAAAATTATGTAGTAGTCAGCTCTAACCATTCCGTGCACAAACTTTTCTTTATCTCATCCATACGTGGACTGCAAGCCGGATTTCTGTGTCACTAGCACTGATATATACTCACATGGTCAAAGTTAGTTCTGCATGCAAATTAAATATAGCCATTTACATGCACATTTTTTATGTCAGATCAGTGGAATAAGTATACCAGACCAAACAAGTGTACATTAAGTTGTTGAACTTGTAAAATGAGTGAAAAAACACTTAAATTAGGAAATTGCTGTGTTTGATTAGTCAATAAACCAATATAACTTGTTAGTTCCCTTAATATGTGTACATTTGCGTATTACAGGGTGTTCAAATATTGAAAATTACTTGCTTGATTCGAGACAAATGAAAAATTAGTATCAGAACATTTTTTATAACGTCAAAGCATTTTTTATCACTCTTGTACTTTTTACCATTCTCATGTTTCCCATATACCCAGTGACATGTTACAAGTTACAACGTTTCTTGACTCTTACTAAGCATTAATTTTCAGTTTAATTTCAGGTTTAATATTAACGTGTACAAGTTTAGGTGGAGGCAGGTCTGAAGTTTTAATTTACCAGAATTAAACTATTGTTTCGTAGTTACATACTTACCTAGGCAAGTAAAGTTATCGCCATAACAAGAATTAGCGTTAAACATGTACAGCGACAAGACGACATAATAGAACATTGTCTCACCACACTGTATGCATTAATCTTAACTAATCTTAATCTAATTTAAAGCGTATGTGAACATCAGTAATTTTTTGAAGGTTGTGGCGACAAGCGAGAATACAAGTATTTTAAATTCATCATGTGTGGGCGATTGAAGACCCAGCGCATTTAGATTTTGCATTAGATCAGGCTTCCCCACTAAGTGCCCGCGGGCCACCGGTGGCCCTTGACGACATTCCAAGTGGCCCGCGGACAATTTTTGAAAAAATGTTTACACTAGATATGCGACCTTTTGAAAAACGTTCACACTAGATATAAGGCCTTTTGATGCAAATGGTTGAAAATTTTCAATAATACTGCGCCCGTCAAATAAATTACCTTTTCGAATGGAATTTTATGCATTGGAATACGAAGGAATCAAGGACTCTTTGCATTTCATCACAAACCCACCAAAACTTGTAGTTATTATGCAGTAGTAATTACAATTTTAGTTATTGAAAAAACTAGCACAAAAAATTATAATCCACTAAAATATTGACGTCGACTGTCCGAAGAGCAACATAAAAATAATTTTGCTCCGATTCCGCATTATTTTAGAAAAAGAAATATTATTGCATCATCCCAAAGTACATACTGCAAATAAGCTGAATAAAGTGCAGTGATTCCAAATATCAAGTGGTCATTTTCGAAAAATAACTGGAAGACAGAGAAAGTTATCTGTTCCAAGTTATGAGCTAGACTACGAACAGATAACTAAAAGCTACTTTTGTAAACCTTCCAATTAGGTAAAGACATATTTATGTCTACCTCCTCCTATAAAAAGCATCTAATTTTCCAAAATCCGCAATTGTTGTCGTAGTCGTAGAAGGACCACCAATAGGTCATTCGAAAGGTCCTAAAATCGTTAGAACAGATTTTGGACCAAATTTACAATTTTCAAAATTTTAGCCCATTTTTGGCGGGAAAGTTCAAAATTTTGTACCTATTTTATTTAAAAAAAAACTATTTCGCAGATATTGTCGTGGGGGGTAATTCTAAAACACCGTAAAACTACCTCCATGATGGTATTTTTGTTTTAGCAGCAGCTTCTGAGAAATCACGTCAAAAACAGCGATTTTTACATTTTTTTCTAAAACGTTTAAACATACCGCCACATTAGATATAGGCGCGTTACATGCAGTGCTGCTTTAGCACTAAAACTCAAATTGTAGGAAATAATTCGATTGACCGTTTCCGCCTTAAAAACAAATGCGCGAAGCGCACTTGTTTTTCAATAGTCAATAAAATCAACCCAAATGTCCGAAAAACTGGTTTTACAATAATTAATTTCGGTGGCCCGTGGCAATTTTTTAGTTCCTAAAGTGGCCCTTGACATGAAAACAAGTGGGGAAGCCTGCATTAGATCTTTCCAACAGCTCGGGCTATGAAATAATGTTCCTATTAAATTACTATTCAAAATTCTTATGTACTAATTATTTTTACTTAAACGAATCGTTCATAAATACTGTCGACTGTAAAACCTGCCAGACCAGCATTTTGTTTTAAAACTGAATTCATTCATATAAAGCATTAACAATGCTTGCAGTCTCCACATAGACATTATAAAGTCGTCATTGCACACCCAAAAACGTTTACAAGAAAGAAAAGATTGATTGAAGTCAAGATAGAGAAAAATTTTGTTTCAGTGATACGTTGTTGCATTTGCTGTACGAAACAGTACACAATTTTAAAGCACTTATATTATGTACTAACTAGTTGCAAAGCCTATCAAAGACAGGCCATAAATTGAAACGTGTATTATTTTATGTGATCAGATCATAGGTATCGTTTAGGCATTTTTTGAAGTGAACAAATCTGCTCCTAAAAAGTGACGGACAATTTTATGCTCTATTCCGAAGTTAAAACTTCTCTGGTTGCATCATATATTTAACTGTAATAATTAAAACAAAAGCTATTTGTATATATTTACTGCAACAATAAACAGGTGTGGCTATTTAATGTTGTCGAAAGCGTGCCTGTCCAGTATACTCGGACTTGCGGGGCAGATAAGAATCCGGAACATCTTTGAATTTGATAGTGCTAATTATTGAAGGTGTATTTAGAATCGTTCTATGATTGCCAAATAAACTATGTATCGCTACTATGAGGTTCCACTTGGACTATCCACCTTCATTTTAAGTACATTACATCCAACAATTTCAACGTTTTAAATTGATCAACTTATTCCTTTTAAACTTACTTGGATGTCAATTTCAAAAGTTTTAAATAATACATTGGAGTGAACAAACTTTGTAGCAATATGAAGGTGTATAACCCATCGTGCATTTAAGGCATATGGAGATAAATCATCTTGTCCCTCAAAAATCTTGTCCCTCAAAATAGCGATGTGATCTAATAATCATAAAGCATATATTTCAAATATTTTATTTCTAAAACCTGTTCTGTAAACTTGTCCCAGGGTTATAAAAAGTTTACCTATTAAAAATATTTGGGCATGTCCAAAACGCCGCCTAATATGGCGGGCATATAAGAAGCTGGATATTTCAAGGCATATTGGGCACATTGTCGAGGCAGGCAGATACATATCGTCAAGCGCGTAGCCAAGGGGGCAACAGGGGCAATTGCCCCCCCCTTCGGAAGTAAAATATTGAAATTTTTAAACAAATAAATACTAAAATTCATCACTCCTAATAATTATTAATAAGTATCAGTAATTTCAGGCTTATGCTGAAAGTCCTGAATCAAATTGTATGTGAATAAAATAATTTTGTTATTGTTCTAATTAACCACGTAAGCCAAGAAAAATGGAAAACAATCCAGAACCCAAAATTTTTCATCTCCTCAAAAATACCAAAAACGGATAGTTTTCATCCATTTACTAACGAAATTAATTTTTCAACAAAACCCAAGTATTTAAATGGGAGTACAAAAAGGTCTCAGAAGAGGGTTTCACGGTTTTGAAGTTTCAGACAAAACTCTATGGCCGATTTTCATGATCATAGGAACAAATCAACAGAAAATTAATTGACTAGAGTAGATTTTGGGGGTATAAAAGATTTAAAACATTTAAATCAAAACGAAGCAAATGACGGGTAGAACCCAAATATTAAATCCGATTAACAATAACTACAACCTAGAAAAAGTGTTATTAAGATAAATTTTTATCACTTTTGGAATGTTGCTGTGTAAACCGTACGTACGTGCATTAAAAATTCTTTGTTTGGGGATCTAAGGGTAACTTTTTATGCTGAATTTGATAAAACGTGCATACGTGTTTGGTCGCTATTTTGATTTGCAATGCAAAAAATGTTAAATTTTGAGATCTAAATTGCACATTTCTACTTAAATAAATGCGAAATATTCTATTTCCCCTAAAATCTACAGTCAATTAATTTTCCGTCTTCCGTCAAATACGTATATATGATCATAATAATCGGCCAAATAGTTTTGTCTAAATCTAAATCCGTGAAACCCTCTTCCGAGACCTTTGGCACTCGCATTTAAATATATGAGCATTGTTGAAAAATTAATTTTGCAACGGGTCTACTTGGATGCAAAATATCCGTGTTTGGTATGTTTGAGGAGCTAAAAAGATTTGGGCTCTTGACTTTCAGCATAAGTCTGAAATTACTGTATACATACCGTATTTATTCGAAAGATATCCCCCGGACAAAATTCAAACTTGGGTCTAAACCCAGGAGATATATAGAATCCCGGATATCTTTAGGATCCGGCTATCTCTGCTACGACTTAAACACCAAATGCAAATTTGACTTGCAAAGCTCAATCGAAATTTTATTTTAATTCAATTATAAATAAATAACAATAAATAATGCTTTAGACAAAATAAGTTTGTAGTTATTCCGCTATTTTCCTTCCAATTTTATTGAAACCACTGAACCCTTTGCCCTTTACTAACCTAATCTTCTTTATAAAACATTATTAGAATAATTGATAGTTATACGAAGTCTTTTTCTTCTCGCACATATACACTCCATGGTCCAAATCTAAATTATTTTAAAATATATGCGACTTCTTGTTTTTGATAACTTACCATACTTAGGTTTAAATATTGCTACAAAAAGTTTTGCATATTTGCTAAATTTTAATGAAAATAATTTTGAAAATGACTGTGGGATTGCTTATGCAATGACTGTTGTATTGCCCAAGAAATAACACGTTAAATAACTATTGTGTACTGTAAAGTATTATTATTGGCTGTATTTTAAGCATAAAAATCGGCAGGAATGTATTTAGAATCCCGGCTATCTTTAAGATCCGGCTATCTCTATAGAATTATTGCAAAACCCAGGACATATATAGAATCCGGCTATCTTTGATATGCCCGGATATCTTTCGAATAAATACGGTATGTAAACAAATGCCAAGAAAATAGACTTCATTGAAACAGAATATAATCATAACCAAGGTACGTCCGGAATGACATATATATGAAGGCACACAAAGGGAACAACATAAGCTGCGTAAAATTTTTGCGGGATAAACGATTGACGACGGTCTTTTGATGGGTAAATCATGTCACCAAACAAAACCTGTGATCTTTTGGGCGGCTCATTTACATTTGATTGTGGAAAGTTTCCGATCTCAGTTTATTTGATACTATTACAGCATGATGAATGGAAGTGCGGGGTGAAAATATTAGCTCATTTGCATAAGCATTATCTTTTGTGGGAGCTGTACAGTACAAATGTAGAGGATGTATGCCGACAGTTTGGAACTCCACTCTAGTGTTTACGGCTCCATTCTAAGACCCTTTAAATACGAAACGTGTGTCCCTGTGCATCACTTCATATGCAAGAGGATGAAGGCTCAATTGATCCAGATCAACAGTCAAGTACTTGAAATGGAAGAGGAAGTATATCGGTACTAGTATTTGTAGCTTGAGGAATGAACAGTGGGACATTTCATTCTTAATTATTGGCATATATTCAAAGTAATTGGGATGCTCTGCTGCACGGAAGACCATGGTAACTTAGGGACGTTCACATGAACTAAATTGTGTGCAATACTTGGATTGTTATGAGTACAGATATGATTTCTAGGAGTATGGATGATTTGTGTGAGTACAGGGATGTACTCATCGTTTTAACTACTGAGCAATAGAGCATGCATAACGTAAACATAAACCATTGGACAGCATGAGAGGACATATAGCTTAAGCCATCGAACAGTGCTAACTTGCATAGCTAAACCCATTGAACTGGGATATGTGAGAAAGATGGCATGAAGCCAATGGAACAGTTAATAATAAGGATGAATGACGGTTTTGTGGTAAAGATAATAAAGGGAGAGTCAAGTGGATGACTGGGCTCCGCACCTTATCCATGGTAGTGGCATACGCCGGTGGAGTATTAAAGCAGTCGGCTAAACTATGAAGTTGTTAAGGTCTCACTGTCAGTAAAATATGGGAAAAGATGAAGAAACTTGTGTGTATATTGTGACTAAGGATATGATGATGATGAAGGGAAGGACGGCGTTGAACTGTATATATGAGTGAGTCGTTTCGTTTATGTGTTTGAGTTAGACGGAAGGGACGTTTTGATTTGGAGGGAATATTCTGCTTGGAGGTCGAGTCGTGTGACCGCTAGCGGCATTCTTCATTAAAAAACGACTTTAAAAATAACAGGGACACACAATCGCCTGCCTCTGCTCTCGTCTAATCATGCTTTACATTATGTGTGTGTGCGTTGATATTATGTGTTTTATATGTATAAGATTATTATTATATGTGTAAGGATGGCAGGACATGACTATCATATCATGCAGGGAGTACTACTACTAAATTATTCAACTTGTTCCGATTCTTCTCGACAGACAGGAGATATACACAGACAAATAATGTACATGAGCTCACCACGAGAGTAATAACGAGGTCTTGATATGAGGCATGATTGTCACCCCGCAGTGGGTACTGATTGAGATGCGGCGACCCACAATACAATAGAACAACAGACTCCCTCCTATTGCTCCGACATCGATCTTCCGCTGCTGTGACAAATTGTATTATTCGCCCACTTTACTTTAAAAATTTCTGTGTTCATCATTTTTCCTATCCCTTCCTCTATTTCGTTCGTATCTTTATCTCCACGCACCTTTATCCCGTACTATATATATGTACACTAGACGCTTACCTCGTCACAACTTCGACTTCTTGACATAGCTATGCATTCTTGCGTTTTGAGATATATTATATATAACTATACATGATATACGATAAAAACAGTAGGTACATATACATCTATACATACATAACACATACATACACCTTAACAATTTGTCAAGTCTAAGAAACACTGCATTCTTATATCTACCCTTCCTTTAGAACATCTCTTTTGTATTTTTAACCATCAACACTTTTTGGGTTTTTTACCTGATTAATTTCTTCAATTTCATACGCACAATTTTTTTTAATTTTTTCTGAATTCCTACACTATTATACCTCTGCTGTCATTATTCATAACGTTCTGTCAATGGCGACACGTCCTGTCTCGTTGTTAGTAATGACACTTCTGACATGCTAAGCATGAAATAAACTCGTTCACTAAAATGTTGTTGACTAAAAGTAACGTTAATAGGCATGAATTTACTAGCATAACTAGACACGTATTCACTTACAGAAAATGGATGCATAAGTAGGCATTTCTGAAATATTAATTTTGTATTCAGTTTTGAAGCTGTGCTTTTGCTGTCTAGGCTTATTTAGATTTTGCAGGAGTAAATTGTGTTGTACGAAATATATATGAAATCTTATTCAGCTTGGATGATTCAGGAGAACAAATCGGTTTCAGAGCGCGGACCCAAGGAGAGTATTATCGGGGAAATAATTTCTGAGCGTGGAATGACAAAAGGGAGCCAGATATACAAAACTGTTCAGGAGAGAACTAAAAACAGGATTTTTTCATCTGTTATTTTACTAAAGGTTTCCCATTGAATCCCTATGATGTCCTGGGAATGTTGTACATATGTATAAGATAGTAAAATTGGAGCTTTAGTAATATAGAAACTAAAACTATAAAACCTGGCTTTGACAGTACATAGCTTGAGAAATAAGCATGTTAAAACTAAAACTGGAATAGATACAGATACTATAGAGACACTTACAAGCTTCAAACTGTTTATTAGTAGTTTGTTGTAGCTTGCAAGCGTCTCTCTCTCTTGGTCATGTATATTATCAGTACATACAAACGGAGCATTATTGTTGGGATGAGCTGGGCCACCATGGAAAAAATGATGGGACAAATTTTGTGTATTTGTGAAAGGGATCTCATCATCAGGATGTTTCTTCTCCCCTTTTGTGAATAAAGCAGGCCTTCCAGGCATATCATATCGTATCAAACTCTCCGAGTTTCTATCTCTTAGTCTTTCTCTCTCTGTTTTAGACAAAAGACTCACATGTCTATATGCTACTGCCGTTGCCTAAACTTGGAACTTTTTGCTTTTAAAGTAGTAATACATTTTGAGCCCATCCTGGGATCCGTACATAAGTAGTGACGTTCAAGTAAGAAGTTGATATGGAATACACACAAGTATGTATATCAGGTTGCCGTACTGATTTAGAATACGCTCGTTTGCATCAACAACTATATAGGGTGCTGCACTTTTACAACCTTCTCTCCTCTCTCTCACTATCTGAATTTGAATATCTGTTCATTTTCTGTTCTGGCTGCACCTCTCATCCTTGCTTTACTCGTTCCTTCCATGCACTCGTAAACACTAAATACCGACAGTACAACCATGCTTAGACATGCATAGATGCTCACACGAGCACGACTACAACATCGAAGTGATGTCTTCACGACTATCGTTCATCTGGGCGGGTTTTCTAATCTTAAACTCTAGCCTGCTATTGGATTCGAAGGGATAAAAGTGATTCTTTATAGACGTTATTTCTGAATAGTATGAGGATTACTCTTTAAGGTTGAGATGTCAAGCAAATCCTGGGGAGACAAATGCTGAGGACGAAAAAGCTGTAAAAGTGAAACACTATGAACGAAAACTGTGTATCCAAATAGTATGAAAAAATGAACTACCAAAACACAAAAAGACTAAATCTACTATAGAGATGGATTGCTTTCCGGTGTGCAAAAGATGCTCGACTGCCAGATTTAGCTACATTGTTATTTACTCGTGTGCAGGGTCTTTTCAACATTACTGGAGTTTCAAAGCTGAGATAAAATGATAACTGTGTACGGAATATATCTACTAAGAGCAAAACTAAGTGTGCAGCAAAGTACAAGTACATGTTTGTGAGATGATAGTTTTTGCCTGTGTGACAAACATAGGGACACTGATACAATGGATAGGGCTGTTTATTCCATATGTAAACGTAAATATACAGATGGAAAAGATTTATATCGTATATTGTTAGAGAAAGTACAGTTCAGGTATAATGGCCTATATTGTATAACGTGAGAGTGGAAGGTGTATAGGAAAATTATACATATAGAGCAACAATATGAGACCACAGGAGTACGAGAAAATCCTTTTTCGGTCTCGCAAATACGTTCACAGACATAGAGAAAGCCTATCCGCACACAGAGAGAAACTGACAGACGCTAGGATTAAAACGACTTTTTTTCATCTCAGCATTATAGCCCAAAGCATCACATCTGCTAACATCTTTATTGCATTTAGTTTTGTTCCTATTTCATCGTAGTGAACCATTCCAGGCCTTAACTGTGTCTCATCCACCTCATGCTATACACGCTGACAACGTCTCTATCTCTTATTCTTTTTTTGCCCTACAATCCTCTATATTAACAAATAGCTTTCCTAGTACACACCACTATATACACACACGCTCAAATCATAATAACTCATAGTATACTTTTAAAGTTTAACTCTGTACAGAACAAATACATGGCTGGGACAATGAATGTCAGGGAATAATCTTAAAAAAACGCACTATGGAGAGTTACTGTTCATTCGACATTTTTCATATGGAAGTCCAGACAAAATTTTATATGACAAAAGTTTCTAAAATGAATGACCAAACTGAATGAAGTATATTAGCTCACTTCACAACGAATTATATTGCTGTACAACATATAGATGTAGGTACCTATGATTAAACACAGTAACAACTGTCATGATTACAGTATACACATAACAAATTATACGATGTACTGCAAATGACAATATAATACTCAATCACATTATTAGATCATTTATACTCAAGTTGGATTTAGTCGTAGTTTCATTTTCTAAATTAAATTTTATCAAACCCGAAGAAAAATAGAGAACTGTTCATCTCATTTCATCGGCGTTTCATCACTCAGACTTAAGTTTCCCGTCAATTTATCATAGGGGTAACGTTCCTGATAAGCTTTTCCAGATTCACCTGTCATGCTATTGCTTTACAGAAACAACTGATCAAAGTTTTCATTAGTGAAATTAAATTGAACTGTGAGTACAAGGAATTGCTTTGATTACATTTGAGTTCCTATATTGCCCCTGTAAAAGTTCTGAGGCGATGATGCTTTCAGATGGTAGCTGATATTGCATGATAATCTGTAAAGGTAACAACCACATCGAAACGTAAATGAAAAACATTTATTTGAATCTGCAAAGGTAACAAATATAGTACATAGATGCATTACAAGCTTCAAGTTGAATAGTTTGGACGGAAGGATTTTGTATACCTACATAGGAATGATTTCTAATGGAGAAACTCTCATACAAGGTAACTTACAAGACACATATGACTTGTAAGGATATGGTAGTGATTTTCCCCCAGAAGGTTTTTTCTCTTCATGGTTTCACTACTCAAGTCTCTCGTTTACTAAAGAGATTTTTTTCCCTTTTTATATTGTCTATTTAGGCAAAGTCTTAATTTGTCAAAGAAGTCTTGGACAATTTGTCACGCAACATGGAAGATATATTTTTTCAAGTTTATTATCCTTGACTTATTATACTTACATAACGTCCGGCTGTGTGGCTACTAGTTTATTTAGGGCAATTATCCTATCTATACTGCAGTGCAGTGTATCAGCACAGAAATTCCGGCGTCTTCACAAAAGGAAAACTCTTTGAGCTCCTGGTTTACCACACGTTTTTTCTGCTCTGGGAGACTAAATGATCATCTCTTTTTTAAGCATCTTCTTGTTAACTCGGTTTAAAGAGTTAGCTGGTTAACGAGAAGTTACCAATTTAATATATGTTATTATATAGCTTACATGCCATTCCCACAGATATTCAAACTTAAATATTAGATTACTTTGAAAATCACTACAAATTTAGAAAAAAATGATCATACTAATGCTTCTTCAATGCTCTTGGTTAGTTTACATAGTTTCAAATACTTCAAAATTTAATATTTCCGAGTATTTTTGCAACTCTGGCTAGAAGTTATGAAAAATGATGGCAAAAATTCTTGGAAACTCTCTTCACGGCAATGCCCGGAGGTAATGTGCTATAAAATCCGTGTGTGACTTGTTCCTATCCTTGGAAATCATATCCACATTCATGAACGCACATTCTTGGTTATTTATCCAAACCTTGTATGCCATTCTGGAATACACCAAGCGAGCATTTCCTTGTTGAGACCAATGGAATTGAATGTAAGCTATAGAGCTAGTGAATATAGAATCAACAAAATACTTTTAAATTCCGAGTCCTCAAACTAATAAGCTCCGGTTTTGAATTTATATCCTTAGGAACAAGTTTTAGCTCACGAGACAAGCTTCTGCAATGTTTTCTTATTAAACCACGTTTTCTTGTATGGGGACAATGCTCACAACTTATACTCAGAGTTTATGGTCAGGATGCATGAATAGATGTAAAAAGAAGAGCAGCGTATACATATAAAACTCAAATTTTAATTTCCAAGGGGAATAAATGTTACTCTTCGAACGTGACACAATAACCTGATGAAATTTAAAATATCGCCTAAGTGAACGCATTTGTATTTTAAGACATGACAGCAACGTACGATGTGCTTTTACATGCTTTGAAAAATGAACGAGGTTTAATTCAGGTCCAGATTATTCCGTCATTACAGATTTAGTTTAAAGGGATTTACCACATAAAATCAACTTTATAAAAATACGTTAATAAAAATGTATTCAAGAATTTAACATTGTTGGGTTGAAGCCTGTCGACTCGAAGAGCGAAATTCTTTAAAGCGCTTATTTTATTTAGTTACATTTCAATAAAGCAATTTACAACGAGGAAAACCTTTCAATAGGATGAAAAAATAGACCTTTCTGTGTTGCACATCAATAGAAATTCTTAGAATGGTTCATTAATTTTCTTCTGAGGACGACCTGGATATCAATTACAGACATGTCAAAACATATCCATGGTTAAAGCCCTCATGGAAACAAATGTGAAATACGGAAACTGTGGATAAAGCCATGGAAACTGTTATGAGAGTGCCGACATACGTGGGAACTTATGTAGATATAGAAAAGTATGGAAATTGTTGTGAATATAGAAATGTAAGGAAACTGGCGTGGATTTAGATATGTAAAGTACGGAAACTGAGCATACACGAAAGTAAGGCACGGACACTCATGCAACGTTTGGAAGCCATTGCGCTCCTGATGCAGGAAGGTATACAAGGAAGTTATTTTACCTCAAACTGCATATACCTATTATATAAATATAAAAGCTTACAGCATACATAAACTTAAAGTCAAGATACACTTCCGTGTTTGAAACCACTCTACGTAGTATTATGTGTTCTTGTAATTTGAGTATCCACTTCAGAATGGCGAAGATATAATATTGCCGGGAGATAGAATTGCCTCGTAGACCTAAAACAGATTCAGAGGATCGTGTAATGTTCCAAATAGCTACATGGGTATTATTTGGAGTCGTTCAATTTCCTCATCATACTTAGCGATTATCTGCATGTAGTCAATCTTCTCCCTGATCCGATCTTTTGATGTAACGAGCGGATCAGTTGTACAGTGAAGGTAATTGATCGTGAAGAAGGTTCTCTGAAAAGTGAAGTACACAACAAATCTGCTATATAAAATGCTAATGTTTTCCTTTTTGATCTCAACTTACGAATGGAATGGTACACGCTATAAGGTGATACCACTTACCAAATCCGAGCTTACAACATATAAAAAGCTATTGTAATAAGTTCAAAAGGTATTGTAAAAGGTAAAACTGCGATGATATAAAATAGAGGTTGATACAGCGTATAAAAAACTAGGATACAAGTTACAAAAAGCCATGGAGCAAGTTACAACAAATTGATTATCTTATTAGCCACAATTACCTCCCCTTATGCCAAGCTATTTGTGTGAACCGAGATGGAATGATGAAGAGTGCAATGAGTCTTTTAAGAACTTCATAATTATTATTGACCATCGATGATTTAGAAATTAGTTGTACATACGGGTAAGCCAAATTAGCTTATACTGGATGCAGCTGCTTTTATTATTACTGATGTATCTAGTATACTATTCTAGCATCGCGGTTGTCTTATTTAAGATTGACTATGTTAGTATATATGAGTATTGAGTATCAATGCCAGGTGCCAGGTGATTTTGGACATACGAAAAATAATTCCAGAAGAATTCTAAAAAAAAATTATTCCAGAAAAATTGATGGAATGTCAGGAAGAAAAGTGGGAAGACAATAGCGAGAGAAGTATAAGAAGGAGCAAGTTCAGGATACGTAGAATTGGAATATTTTTGAATTATGGTTTAAATCGGGTTATCCCTTAATAGTATATAGAAAAAAGAGACAGAGGGTCTGGGGCATGCTGAAAACTCCGATGGGGATTCTTCTCACGCTCCTGTCTTCCTTTATATAGATAGAGTTAAGATGGACACGTAGTAATTAAAACGGCGTAAGCAGCTCATTATACGTTCCGAGAAACTAAAAAGCGGCTTGCCTCTTCTAGCGCCGTTTAGTCAGGGATCAGATGTAGTATTTTTATATTGCTCGTGCATATGTGTGTAAGCTTGGGTCGTATTTCAAGATCTAGTCCACAGATCCTACATGCTTGGATCCCACACCAAGACACGGACGCACACAATCAGATGTGTCATGTAATGTTCCATGTTGCACAAAAACCATTCGTTTTTATTTGAGCGGGGATAATGCTTGTTTGACAACAGTAAAATATTCGAGAAATTCTTTTGAATCTGATGTTCAAGGTTGGAAAGTGCTTATAAGCGCAAAGCATAAACCATGTTCTAATTCTATGTCATATATAGATAATACTACCAAGCCGAAATATAAGGTTGCATGGACGCTCCCGCAATATATCTGAAAACATATTCAACATAAGGAGAGCTAAGCATAAGTCAAAATAAGTCGGTTAAAATTCTATAATTTTCGCTCTTTGAGTCATGTCGGGAGGGTAAAATGACGGGGCAATGTATTTAAATAAGTTGATTCCGTCGTTTACAAATGAGAACAGAATTTCTCAACATTTATGACTAGCAATGCACTCTGAATATTTATTTGTATTATATTCTTTCACTTCATTTTTTCCGCCGAGTCTCACGACAAGCGCTTCATCTATTCAAAACATACGGTTAGCAAACGTTGGGCATTTATTTAACTTTCCCACAACTACAATGTTCAGCATAGTAATACTAGAATATGTTATATGTGCATGTTTTCTGCACTTGACTGTATCTAGGTACAACAAAACACTAATATTACAATTGCAGGTCTTAAACATCATGATATTTGTGTGAGCTGCCAGTAGTCGTAACCCTGAAGTAGTGAAAGAGGTTGATTATATAGTTTTGAAATTTTTTAGCCTTTAATTTCAGTTCCATACAGCTTAAAGTTTATACTAGTTTGCAATGTTAATGTTGTAATTGTAAAAGTTTCTTCTAATAATAATAATAATCATCATCATCACCGTCGTATGAATGACGAGGTTCTTGTCCAGGACCTCGAGCCATGTCGGTTGTAGATGTGCTGACTACTTCTTCATTCGAACATGCATATTATAAAAATGTGTACCGTACAATTGTTGAACATAAACTGCTGCACACATAGTTTACTACAATATATAATCATTGATGATGAGTAAGAATGCGCCGTTCATGAGAAGAATAGCAGTTGAAAACGTGAGCGTGAGATGTGAAGATACCTCACATTTTGTGGTAAAGACTTTTAAATGAGAGATAGAGAATACCTCACCCGGTTGCGAATTAGCACTTCCAATGTTGTACATAGTTTTGACAACAAAGACTTCATTAATTCTAGCCATGTCTTCATAAATACTTTATTAGGCTTAAGCTTTTACGGAGCAGAGCTTACTTTTTACATGGAATTACTCCATGTTCCAACCTTGCAAAGAATTTTAATCAACCGTATCATTTGCTCCAAGTCATTCCCTCCAATGACTTGCTGCATAGCTACAAGTTTCGGGTCGATATACCTGATTCAGTATATCATGTCGATGTACAAGATTCATTGTTATGTGGCGATGAGACACTGCAATGCATTGTGCATTGTCGATGTACACTGCTAGTGTCAGTGTTTACATAAAAAGTATCTATTTGTACGTTATAAAATAAATCAAGAATAGACTGCCAAATTTCTTGGAAGATAACATGTATGAAAGTTCAAGATACGAATGTTCTTTATACACAAAATCATCATACTGTATACACTAACCAAGTGTGTAAACCTGACAAATTAACCATAAGCACTAGGTTGATCCTGGTGGCTATAGAGCGTCGTAAAAAATTTTCTTACTTATTGGAATCTGAAAGCAGATCTGAGATGGACATTTCCAAAACGAAAGAAACAGGGGTAACTTCCCTGGGACTCTGAACATGAAAAAGGTGAAAGATGAGCCCGCCTCATGCGTACGGAAGAGTAATGTAAGGATATTTCAGTTGGGGCATTACAGTCTGATAAAGAGCGTCAAGTCTGGAAATTCATGAGTTGACTCCAACAACCTAGCATTTAGTTCTTAAATATTATTTTTAATAATAGAGTGCTCGCTCATACAATGAATGAGGCGACGTGGATGTGTTCGGGAAGAGAAGACGCTGGGGAAAAAATAGGAAAACATGAGTTCAGAGACATCAGATGTTTGGCTCGAATAAATATATTGCTCTCTGCTAGCATCCATGTATGTGTGTTGAGTCCTCGACACTCTTATATACTATAAGACTTAATGGATTGCTCTGTCTGAAAATGTGGAGCTCTCCTGTATGCTCTGCCCATGTACGTACGCCGAGCTTCGGTCGGAGATTTATTTATTTCTTGTTCTACTCTCCAATTATCACTTAGAGAAGCTTGATCATTTTTGTTCCCCTTCACTTACCTACTTCTTCTGTTCACTTGGGGAGGCTTCACGGAATAAAATTGCCTAATGTGCAGAAAAAACGGGAGGACGCATTCTAAGGTCAGTTTTTTACTAAGTGATGCCCGTTTTAGGAACAAGTGTACCGTGTTCAGGGAGAAAAACGTTGCTGCTAAGAAACTATATATTTCTTGACATACAGAGATGCGCTAATACTCCCAAGTAGTTTAGTTCCTTTGAATGTGCTTTTTGGAGCAATGTTTGAAGTAAGTTCGAAGTTAATTTCCATTTTTGGAAATAATCATTAAAATTTTTGGAACAAAATCGTCAACTCATGATTCATTACAACAATTGTTGGTATAAAAGGCCAGAATAAGTTTTAAAAAAATTAAAAATTATATGTCAAAGTCAAGTACATATAAATAGTTAAAATATTTAAAAATTTCAATAAAATATTCTGAAGTTAAACATTTGCGCTTTTACCTGTAAATATTCATTTCAAAAAGAAGTACTACAATGCGTACCTCAAAGAAAAGAGATGTTAAAATGAAAAAGACCTAGGCAGATGAAAATACTGATGAAGGACTTGACATTTGCTTCAAAGCAAGAGCGGCAATAGTTCCTTTGATTTCATTTCACACCCGGAACCAGCACGTGCTGTTTAAACTCAGACACTCTTCACCAACTGGAACCCCATCCGTGTGACACATTAATACTTGGTTAAATTAATGAAGGTTAGAAATGGATAAATAAAAACGATTAAGTTTGTGGGTGAGTGATGGCACAACATGAGCGTTTGCTTGCTTATTTTCTGGTTGAATTGATAAACAAATTGAAATGTGCTTCGATGGCTCCAGTTGCATTCTCAAACGTCGAATGTGGTGATGCAAGCGAGCGGGAGTATTTATTAGGTTACATATAAGTAGGAACGGTATACATGCCTAAGTATTACATAAAGGTTAGAGATGTCCTACAATAACAGCCCAGCCCTTGAACGCAAGGAAGTTAACAACAACGTGTACATATGTACTACAAGTAGAGAAGATTGCATTACGTATACATCTCCACTGCGGAAGGAAACTATGGGACAAATGACGAGGAGTTTAAATGTTAGTTTTTTCCCCTGGAACTTGCCCCTTGATGGGATGATCCACTTGAACTGGATTGTAAAAACCCGATTTTGGGTTTCAGATTATCCGCTCGCTTCAGCAGCTTGAGTTTCATTTGCGATTAAACCGTAGCACTATTCCTCATCAAACGATAGAATGAACGCTTGGAACCCCCTGCAGCTTGTTAATCGCTACTTTCCTAGTCGCTTATGTATATCACATATAAGGCAAGTCAAAATAACCGATTTGATGGGGTTTTAAAACATTTTGCTACGTATTCATCCACATATTTAGGCTTTCGTGATTTATTTTTATTTACTGTATACATTGAATGCAGTAGATAAAATTCCATTTATAGAATGGTTTCTTTTTATTCAACACGTTATAAAGAATGTTTATTTATACAAAAAAAATTATTGTGTACTTACAACTGAAATCCGCAATTTTGCAAATAACTGAACTTATTTAGAAACTGCAAACTACCACGAATTTTCATAGATTATACTCATAGAGGCATTTCAAAAACGTATTGCTCGCAGCTCTGCTATTAACTCATCTAACTACGGAATTATTAGCTTATTTTATTTTGACAAGGTAAAATCATTGCAAGATTATATTACACGGTAAGATTGTGCCATATTTCCCTCAAATTTGCTAGTCCCATTCGCAATTGACACACATTTGTACATAACGTGCGGATAATTTTGTCAATTTCACTGCAATTTTTCATTGCAATTTCCTATACGCACGGACAGACCTCCTGCCTCTCCCTGGTCCTCTGCTTGTGATCGTAACATGTATTTATCTACCGTTAGGCATTTCATCTCAGACAAACGACAATTTACAGTTGTACTCCACATTTAGCCATCTGTCCAGTATCAACACAATCAGGATATAAATTTTAGCATTCAGGTTTCTTTTTTCGATATAAGTAATTCATATTTATGTGTGGTAGTTTATGGGTAGTAAGATTGAAGGTACAGAGTTGACAGACGAATGCAACGCAGAAGGCAACATATAAGATGACAAGTTATAATTGCATATCATTGTGCATTGCACCAGGCGAATGAGAAGGTACTTTTTGGTATCCTTCAACAGACTGTTCAGTACATATGCCACCATTATCTAAAAGCTTAAGCTATATGCCACAATACGCTACACAGTGTCATACAAGCTACATAGACCTATCACATTATAAACCACACATTGATGGAGTAAACTTTTTCCTACTAAATATAATAAGTACATTACAAGAATCTGTTTACGGTAGTGACCTGAGCCTTGAAATTATTATTGGATCAATTGTACATCCACCCATGTCCTTTTGACTGTTGAAGGCAACCAACCCTGCAATGCATCTTGTAGCTAGACAAACCACGATCCATATATTTCACTAAAAATGAAAATTGGATTGTATGGCTCCATTTACAGTTCGGAACAGGAGGGAGAGATAGTAACAGTGCAACGGAATAAGAAACTATATGATGATTATATTACATTACTTACGGAGAACTGCTTCATGGACTGACAGATTGAAATGGGATATGGAATTCTCCCTGCTTCTCAAACTTCTACAAATAAATTACTGCATTTACTGCAGAATAAACTATGTACAACCTACCATGTAAAATTTACCAAGAATTAGTAAACTACAAAATTCAAGCTCTATAGTAACTTAAATTAAAGACACGCGTACGTATTCATCTTTTTTGTATGCACATATACCTCACATAAACACTCCTATTTACTTTTTTAGAACGGTTTAGCTTTGCAATTACAATTTCTTTACACACGTTTAGTAACTTGTAGTCGTTTTAAAAAGTAACTTGTACTACTTGTGGTTGTTGTATTTAAAAGCAGCTTGTGGTTTTATCGTTGTCATTTGCAGCAGTATCATGCATTGACAAAACTGTTCCGCAGACGTTTAAATTGACGTCTCGTTGCACACTAAACTTGTCGTTCGTATATCACGTCAGTTCATTTACTTTTTAGATACAAAGTTTTGAATTTGAAATTCTATAAAGGTTCACTTCATCAAGAGCATCATTGTGTAAAAAGAATCAAAGTTGCTAGGCCTTTAACATCAGAGTAACAAATGTAACATAGATATAAGAGAATGTTTACAGGGAGACAATGCTACTTACAAGAACATGTAAAGATTGTTCATCTAACTGCTTCATTTCAGTTTTTTACCTCCTCTGCCAGTATCTACATACATGAGAAAAGCTCAAGTGAAAAGCTCAGTTTCTTTTTCAAACTGTTTACCTTAGTGATTTAAAGTCAATAGGAGATATACTTAATATTGCTTTTGTCGCTCTTCGAGGGGGTGAATGTACCCATTCTGTTTTTGTCATTTCATTCCAGTCCTTTTTCTGCTGTATCTCCTGGCAATTTCAAGCCCTTCATTTATCAATTTGGTGTAATACAATGTGGCTATTGAGGCGAATGATTTTTTGTCCCGCGTGGCTTTTTAGGTGGATTTTTCTCAAGTATCCATGAAATCATCCGAGTAATTTAATTGTGAAAGCCAACAATGAAGGAGCTTGACCAACATGCTCTTGATTTACTATTACAAGATATTTTGTTTACTATTACGCTATTTTGTTCAAGAAAATGCAGGATACTTTTGTACAATCCAAAGTAGGATACTATTTTTTTGAGCAATGATTCCTTTATTCAAGCAAGGATTCTTTTACTATAGCCAGAATTCTATTAAAGGAAACCCGTTGCATTAAAGCGTTCAGGAGAGAGGAGACTTTAAAGTTTTCAAACTACACAGCACTTAGTATTGTCGGTTGATAGAAAACTGGATTAAAAAAGTGGAGGTCATATGAGCCGATAAAGCACCAAAAGAATTTTAGATGTGTTTGTCTGTTTCTGTCTGGCCGTCTCTTTAGAAAAAATGACCAAGATTTCAAAAAAATGCATGTTTGCTATGCTGTCAGTATTTCCGGAGAGTAAAAGACATAAATTTCTTGTAGAGATTCCAATAAGTTTGATAATCAAATAACTCTGGCTGGAAATGGTGGTGGGAGATGATATTGTTGAAGCAACAAGAGACCGCGGGAAGTCAAGAGGTTGCTCATCAGGCGGTCTCATCTTTCATGTTAAATAGACAAGTCGTGAATTTATATGGGTCGCTCTTGCCAGACTTGAAAAAGTTTCCTGTTCCATATGCACTCTCATTACGTCCATGGACCAGCCTCCCAAAAACAAAGAATTATTAGCGATGCAAAATACCAAAGAAAAAACCTCCTTCTGATACTAAAACACCTCTTGTATATTATTCTTATGCTACAATAATACACATTATGAATAAGAATGCAGTCTTGCAACAAGTAATGTTCGCTTTTGTGCTATTACGCTCTCGTATTTTTTGTAATAATAAAAATGTTTACAAGAGATAGGACTTCTCGAATCTTCTCTAAGCTCTCCGGACCTAATGTGATAAAGCTCATGATAATTAAAACAAACTTTCATACTAACGTATTCATTTTTACGGTTAAATTTTCATCTTTTTTGCTATTATTCGTATGACTTGGTACATTAATTGTCCAACCAAACACTCCTTGCCACACGCGCATTGTCCGTACCAAACGACTTGGTTGACCGGCCCAAACATAGCATACACACATTACGCATTGCTTTAAGTACCTCTAATATTACAAGTATTTACAATTACCTCCTTCCTAGGAAGAGCGAAATTCCGGAGGATTTTACGTCCCTCTGACATGCTTGAACACTTCTAGCCAAGATGTTTCTGACTGGAGGATCGTGCTTTTACATTATTGTCTCTGTCTATAACTTTGTTTTACTCCTGTTTTTTCTGGCTTGGAATCCTTATGTTACAGATGTTGCATTACAATTTATCCTTATTGTACAGACAATACATTGCGCGATCCTTTCACTACAGACAGTGCATTACAAGTGATCTTTATGCTACAGATAATGCATTACAATTTATCCTTACACTACAATTGGTGTGTTATACAGCTGTATAATGGATCTGTACGTTCTTTCCTTCCAGGATTCACCGCATTCTACAAGATTGTTAACTCAGTAGGAATTTACAGGAAGTATAAAAGTAGTGGCTGCACGATTACTCAATGGCTCCAGCACTACCAGAGTCAAACTGTTTTTATTGCGATAATTCGGCTGAGAATGAGATTTTTAATGTAAAACAGAACAGTGGAACGTTATCGTTGCAAGTCCATACGAGTTCCTCGGTTACTACTAGACCGTCTTTAATTGGAAAACGATGCCAGATATGTTTGGAGGCTAAAAATAGGGATTTTTTAGGCGTGGAGTTTATAATGCATTGTGTTTTTTAAAAGTTAGTGTATACACCAGTACTATGCTCGCTCATTTTTTTGTAATGCATTTATATGATTCAAAGAATAATGTGAAGATTTTATATCGAATATTTAGGCATGGTATAATATGCTTTGAAATTACATATAGCATTTGGTTTGACGTGTAATGAATAGCATGATTTTTATGAAGCTTATAATGCTTTTAGTAAAATGCATAACACTCTTAGGTATAATAAGTGCACGTGAAAAGGGACGTTTGATTTTTTTGAGTTAAAATAAAAGTTTTGTGTTTGCGTTCAGAGGAGAGAGAAAGAAGGATTGGAGAAGGGGGACTATACTCTCCACTCAAGCTTCTGCTCGGCTGCTGTAAACTTTGCTCGTGGCTGGAAATTTCTTTGATCGAGCCTCATATATCACTATCAACATGATGTTATGCGGGAATATGGGGGAAAATCAGAAACGTCTTGGAAAATGAAGGCGTTACCGTATCCATAAAAATAACTGCCGGGCCTTGACAAAATGCTCACTTTTGGTATCGTTTTTAAACGAAACAGTAGATAAATGTATGCAGAGATGTGTAAAAGGGAGAGAGAGCGTGTATGATGGAGTTACTCATTTTCAGTCTCCCAAGAGTGCACTACATAGTATTGATATGGAATTTCCAAAGGTAGTTAAGGGCTGGAGTTATAGGTGCTTAAATCTTTGTTTAAAGATGCTTCTTCAATTATTCATCCACCACGTGTGGGCGGGTTGCCATATATTTTCAGAGACTCAATAAGAAGATTATATGTTGAAGGAGAAGAGGAGCAGTAGAAAGATATCAAAATATTTCTCTATTCCCTTTATATAGTTTAGTGTATACGTATACATCCTTAGATACTCATCATTATGTTACTTATATGCAATATAGTAACACTCCTATGTATGTACTCTAAAGTCTAAAAAGGGTTTTGATGAAAAAATTGTTACTACGACACGCAATGCAATCATCCGCGTTCATTTTTTTGACAGACTTTCATTTTAATACTTGAAGTAGTTTCCCAAGGAAAAGAATCTACTTATTAGACTCCAAAAGGTCTGCGAGGTGAAATCAGGGTTGCAACAACAACTAATACATAACAACAACCAGAAGTGTAATCCACTTGAGAGGAAAAAAAGTTAACTGATTCACCTGAATTTCAACTGCTCACTGACACTTGCTCTATATACTACGTAATATTGCCTACACACATATTATTTTATAGTTTACAACTCCCAGCAAATGATGCAGTTACTGCTGTTATTCCTCGTCTGGAGAATTCCTATAGGTTGTGTGTAATATTAAAAAAATCCGATAGGAAATACCTTTGGACAAATTCTACAAGACGCACACCTGTTCTCGTCTTGGCCGGGTCAGAGTCAAAATCTCTCGTTATTTCTCAGTGTTGAAGCTTCTATCGGGCAATTCAATTATGCATTAGTTAAGGTTCTACCACACAAGCTTCAGATGAGCTTCGTTATGTTAAGTTCCAGCACATATACCCTTTCTTATTCAATTTCATTGCATTTATCTGACGATGTAGGTATAGCTGGCAAGTACAGTGTATCATGTTATTGCACAGCATATACGTGTAGCGTAGCTACAGGTTTGTACTGTAGTTTTGTACAACATAAAATACTGGAGCATGTAACAAGAAATAGGTCTGAACCTGTAGCCGTATCTACGTATAACACATTTGATCCTCAAAGGTTGCAGTGCGGATAGCTGTAAGTATTGTAAGAGCAGCATGGACCTTTTAAAAAACGAACTTATGTGTGATGATTAATTTTCTGGAAAAAAATGCATCCCGAAAGTGTCATTCATGAGTCTGGTGGTAATATGGTATATTAGAGAGGATGATGCGATTCCAGTGTGTAGGAAACCCGCTTGAAGGTAGTAGTGTGAAGGTTATAACTATACGAGTTGTATGTGATTCTCCCACATTGCTTCCATTCCATACTAATCGACTCCTTGGCCCGGTGATATTCTGTGAATAGAACCAATTTCCCATAGAAGTACATCTTTACAAGAAACTGTTCATAAGGAAGAAACATGTTTAGAACAAGTCATATTAAGAAAAACTACTTACTGGAAAATGATGGAAAATAAATCGGCTCTTTTGCTATCTCGACAGTCTTCGGCTCTCCCTTTCTACCCTGTTCACGCTTGAACATTTATCTTACCAGTAAAGATTTTAAATTAATAAGTACTTTAAAGTACAGTCTTTCACTTTTGCTGCAATCGTACATTCTTGTTGGAGAAATTGAGACAAGTTGTACCATCAGATTTTTTACAGGTTACTTATTCCGATTTAATCAAAATATTGATTTCATGCTTTGATTACATTCATATTTTCTTTTGCACAACTAAGATTTTTTAATAAGTGTATATTGATGTTTTGTTCTAATGTACGTCACTAAATAGACGCTTCAAAAACATTATGTACATCCACATTCCTCAGCTTCCAGCAAGGATTACAAGAGTTGCTTACTCTCCCAGCTTAAAAGAATGGTCTGTACTTTTAACGTGGCATTTTCACATGGAGATTACCGTCCGATATTTGGAACAGGAAATCGAGCTTCTTCCAATAAGATTTGAAAAAATAGTTTCCGTAGCCCTTGCTGGCCCTCAAAATTTTGTAGTGGTACCATCAGAGCTTCTTGCCTTCACAAGCCAAAGGTTTTGGGAAAACTAGTGACAGAGTAGTAAACAAGTTAGATTGTGAATAGGAAATGGCGCAAACTCCACAACTTGAATGGTCTCAAAAGCTAATCCAGAATGACTTTTGTAGCGTAGAAGCATGACCGTATTGTACATAACTGCAAGATATTTACCATCCATTGATTTCTGCCTTAACGTCGGGCCTGGTTGCACTCGTCGGTGGGATTTGCATTCGTTTTAGTTCTACACTGGATCTCATCATCAAAATTGAATGGTGTAACATCGAAAGCCTTTTGTTTTATTTCTCATAATGCGGAATTTTTAACGGGATATTTCGATGTCTAAGGATAAATCATTGTTTTACACGAATAAAAATTGGGTTATAAAGTACTTATTATAAAACCGATGAGTATTCTTGTATTATGAATTTGTCTCTGCCAACTATAAAACCCAAACTAATAAAACGTGAGTTGTTCGAGATTATTATTAACGGTCAAAATTGTGGAATTAGCAGCAACTAAAAATAATATTTAGTAAGTTTCATAAGCAATAGATACCTTTGGAATGGAAGTAATATTATAGTATGGTTTGGGAATCAGCTGAGATCATAGAAGAGTAAATTTGAGAGACCTGCCCGACGTTTTCATTTCATCTAATTTGAATGGGTAGATAGAGTGCTGGCGAATCCGAATGTAATTGTATCCTTGATTTGATGGTTCATGAGAGTGAGAGAGAGCTAAGGGAAAAACTGTAAAGTTAGCCAACGCATGCAGTAAGGAAAAGTTGCTCACTGCAACCAGAGTCATTTAATATGATAGGTAGGCCATTTAGGAGATTGAAAGCGATCCTTATTTGTATCTCTTTTCTCTATTATCCACCTGTTATTTTATTTTCCATTCAATTTTCAACATGTACGCTACTGCTGTTCCCAAAGGCACTGGGCCAATAGAGTAAAAAGCAACATAGGTTCTCTCTTGTTTCACCGTGCATTACGTGATGCGCGGGTCGATCTTCATATAACCTTTATTCAACTGTGCTCACGTATACATGTCCATACCGTTGATTTGTAAACTTTATAAAAATCGTACGTAGTTCACAAACAAATGTATATATATATATATATGCGTTACTGATATTGGAGATGTCTTGTTATCTTTGACTTGGTTTTGAGTCGGCCGACGCTCATTTTCTATACACTTGTACTCTGGAGCTAATTATTACAGGGACTTATTAGTGGGTGTACGTGAATGATTAGCGTTTTTTCTGATCGAACATTATCCCGAAAGTTGTATGTGTATGAATGAGAGAGGAAGTTGTCTGAATGAGAGTGTGGCCTGGATGGGAGTAACAAGACGGAAAGACATGAGGGACGAGAAAAATTGAGACATGAAAGAACGGACAATGAAGTTGCTTTATGAATGCAAGTATCGTTTTGATGGGGAATAAAAACTAAGGATTAGATTGCAAGGAATATTATTTGACAGGTACTGGCAATGGTAATTGAGTTAGGTGATTTTGCCGGCGAGGACAAAATTTGGAGCAAGTTACACACAGCTAGAAGAGCACTACAGGGAGGGTTTCCAAACGAGAGATAGTACAGACAGAAGAGTAGTAATTCCACACGAGCCACTACATAAGAGCGTATCAAGGCAATAATTCTTGGACATGATATTCTCTGGTGTGGTGGAGCCTATCAAAAATTGCTGACTTGATGTAATTTAGGTAATAATCTTAAATGTTCTGCCCCTAGCCATCTAAGCTCTCTGAGTAGAGAATCAAGAAAGAGCAGTGCATACAAATACAACTCTGGCTAAAGAAAACTCATATGTACTCAGTTAAGACTTCTACAGCTTCATGCATCCTTATGTACTTATTTAAGGACAGTAACTTTACGTCTAAATGTATGTAGAATCTATAGCATCATATGCTCCAACATGAACTACAGATTCATATTTCCATATAGTAACTTCGTAGCTCCTTGTGTTTCTACGTAGCGTCATATGTACAAACTATATTCCCGTGTATAAACTATGTAGTGGCATAAGGTGCTATGTCAAATTATATAGCACCACGTTGAGCTTATAGTTGCATATTGTTACTCCTGCACGTAAGCATATTGTTACTTCTTATGGCTCCTTCTTAACCTCCGTCTTTATGGCACAGAGACATAGGAAGAAACAACGACCAGAAATTTAATGGGGCTTTATTGCAAAAAGTATTAAAACGTACATTTTCCATTGAGTTACATAGCTTATCCTAATAATGTAAATACTATGTTCGTTCACTTCTCACAAAAAGCAATACGGAGTTCAGTATAGATTAACTCCTGTTTTAGTATTCCCATTGCACCACTACCAAATAAGAAATGTCTCTGTGTAATGCCCCATGTCGTCAGTAGTAAGAAGCGACTGATGCTGCAAGAAGTAACTAGGCTGCCAAGTCGGTTTCACTGTACTACTATAAATTCACTATGACTATATATATTATTTACTTTATGGATGTACATATGAGCATTACTACTTTAGTACTTATAACAATATAGCATGCAGGATTCTGACAAGGGAAATTACTGTAACTTAAACCACTTTCAGACTTTTAAATTCCACCGTCACTCACATGTGTATGTGTTACTTGAGAAGTTTTAGTCACACCAGAACCATGCCGTTTCTGACAATGAGACGTGACGATGTTGTAGACAATCTATTGTATAGGCTTTTATATTCATGATTTACATAAATTACTTGACAATTTTACTCCTTCCACGTTTTTTATAGTACTTTATTAGAAAGCGTGTTCTATAGAAAATTCTATACACCAGCGTTTTTCTGTGCTATAGATCCAACGTTGCAAGAATCGAAGTATTTCTTTATCGAGATTCCAAAACGGACTACAATTTAGCAAAATTATATACTAAAAACGATATGAGTGTAGTGGCTGTAATGTAGTGATCAAAAATAATTCCAGCTTTTTCAGTAATAAATTGCGGAATAAAATATAAAGTTTGGCATTTGATTTATGAAATCGCTGAGTAAAACAGTGGATTATTGCGCTTTGTGTGGGTCATTAAGGGTGTAAATGAGAAGTTCATCAATCAGCGGCGGTACGTATAGCTTTCAGGCATGATCCACCAAGACTTTTAAAGTTGCTTTTAAAATTCCCCAACCGTGTTTATAGTCAAACTTAACGAACGTAATGATGAGGAAGCTATTGAGAATGCGTGCAAGTGTGTGTAGGTATGCCGCGTACAAATAAACCTGGGGTGCAATATACAAAAGTAAGATAAAAGGAAGAATGAGGAAAACCGTGTGCTACTGAAGCTTATTACATAGCAATAAGTAAGGAAGGGAATAAAAGTTTCCTTTTGTACCAAAATGTAAAATTGGAGGTAATTGATTGTAAACTGTGGCATAGGAGAATGAGGAAATTATGGAAAGTAACGAAGACTACATTCAAATTATATACAATGTATTTCCATGGTTCGTGTGGGTCAAATTGTGAAAATGAATTGTTAATGCAGGGGGGATGAGATGAAGCAACTCTCTGTAGCAATCGCTGGTAAGAAGGAATTTCTGGGTATAATTATCAAGGTAAAAGTCCAAGAGCGTTTCATCTCTCCTAGCAGTCCTTTTATGATTGTTGATTCTCGTAATCAAAAGTAAGCTACATAGAATAATAATGTGAGCGGTTCCTTGTAAGTATGCATCAAGTAAGTGGTGTACATCGTGTAATAAGTATTCATAATGAAGGCACAGGGTCTAAGGAAAAGATAGTAAGCCAGGAGTGAGAGAGCTTGTTATTGGAGTCTTGATCGTGATTTGGAAATTATAAGATTTGATAAAGTCCGACATGCTGTTTGGTACTCCTATCCTGTCGATACAGAAACGCGTGAGGCCTTTGAGGGCACTACCGATGAAATGATGAAAGCTTATGGAGCTAAAGACTATTTGGAGTGATCCACGGATCGGATGCTGGCCAGGAGTCAAGACACTGACTTGCTGGATAGGTGAAGGGTCAGTAAGGTTAGAGTCGTGATTACAAGGCTTGATCCACGCGTGCGAGGCACCACGTCTTTCACCGATAAAAAACCCTTTGCAAGAAGGAGGAATTTCCAAAGGCATCAACGAGAGCATCTCGGCCTATTATAAATCATAAAAAGGCGAGGATCACGTTTTGGGGCCGCACGTTCAACTATCATCCTAATGATAGGTGCGCAACGCAAAAACGACTTTTAAAATCTTAAGAAAATTCTGTATAATAATGCCTGTTGTTCTTGTGTGTATGTGTGAATGTGGTCCATACTTTCTGTTCTCCTTGGTCCTTTAACTGATGTGTATCTCTTTTTCCTATTATTTTCTTTTTCTTGCTGTTTTCTCTCTTTTTAGTGTATAGTCCGCACTATAATACGGTAAACTCTAAGAACACACCAACGTAATCGTCTTGCACACAACTCGGTGGTTATGTACGGAAGATCACATTTTGTGTAAAACATTCTAAGTGTTCCTTAGAAGATCATGTTTTATATATTGGTGCTGTGTAGAATATTATGATACATACATTGTGTTGTATAGAACATAATGTAAACATAATCTTGTGTTAAAGATCATATGGTTTGATGTAGACACAATAATAGCTTTATATAGAACATACAACATCAGTGTTCAGTACAGTCAGTTCCGAGTTTATATGTATACGTTAGCTTCCCCACAACTTTGTGGGCTCCAATGTACATCGTAATGATGCTCGAAGGGATTTTTTCAAGTATAATTATAATGTGGACAACCACACTCAGCAGCCACAGACACACTCGTTGAAACTCTTCTCTCTCTCTCACCTCTGCTTTATTACTGACATTTTCCTCTTACTAGTATGTTTTCCCGTTTCTCTGCCATGTCTCTTGATTAATATACACACTTATATATATGAGGCAATACTGTTAACAAAGTTACTCTTATAATTCAGCTATGGTTCTGCGGTCAACTTTGCTGGTTTACTCTCTCTCCTGTCTCCTACTCTTGATTCTCTTTACTGGAGAGTTTTGAGTGAGAAATGATTAAGAACCAGGTGGTTACATAATTTAGTGTTACGGTGGCTGACCGTATGCTGAGCATATAGGGCGTCAAGACTATCTACATGGCTGAGCATGCAGAATAACTATATTTACTTATGGTTGAACATGCTGTCGACAGTTATAGTTGGTTAGTCCTATAAAGATGAATATAATACATAATACAGATGTATAACTGCTTAAGTGAGGACATAAGAAATAAAAGTAAGACAGCAGAGATTTCACCCTGTGTTATTGTGTATGACTAAACTGTCTGAATATTTGACGGCCCAGTATGATGATGACGGATACACTCATTATTGGCATAGCTGGGGCTAACACACACCCATTGCATGCTTCAACCTACTGTGTAACTTTTAAAGTTGAGACGCATAAAACATACATGGGGTATAATATGGTGGAGGAACCATGGGAGGATTTTGAACGAAGGGACCACGGTGCGTTTAAACTTTTAATTACTTTATAATTCCATTCGATAAACAATAATTGCCACTTGAGCCGAGTAGTAAACATAATTTACGTGTGAGCTTGATCATACCTGAATGATAGCTAATATCATTGCACTGCACATCTAAATGCATGGGGGTAACTTCTGCACACACAAGAGGCCACATGAGGCCATGTTACAAGAACTTATTTCGTCAATTACATGTTCCTCACCTCTGTATATGTAGATGAATGGCTCTATTCGACCTGATTAAATATCTATCCATATAGATTTGCATCTACATAAAATAATTATTTTTCTAACATGGCTCTAGGAAAAATATTTACATATTCATTTTATATTTAGGAAGACGAACACTTTACTCATCAATTATGCGAATTGATTTGCTCGTCATTTCAGCATGTTCTGTACAGCTTCGTTTTCTTCATTTGCATGTTGATCCGTCCACTTGTGCACAAGCTATATAACTTTTCAGGCATTAAAATTTTTATAATTATTGACACGATTTTCATTGCATGCACAAAACAATCCACACGAGTTAAACTTTGCTCAAGTCCTCAGTAATAATTGGTATTAGCAGTAGCACACTAGAAATTTCTGGTCTCACATACCAGGAATTTTTGCACACCGTATATAATTAACAAGGTAACATTAGAACTTGATACAATAACATTAGAACACGCTACAATCCGAATGCAGTGATTGGGATAAGCTATCTGTATCTCGTGGTGCGTGTATTTATCTATAGATCTGGCAAAACGAGGCAATACAGCGCTATATGCAAATTGCACTGGAAAAGGTATAGCTCGATATGAAATCGCTAAACTTCATATTATGCAAAATAAAGATGAAAGGATTTTGGAACGGAATTCGCCAAATCTGATTTCATGTGGCTGATTTCACAATATCATGGAGATAAATGGCATGTTCTTGTACCACAGTTTCAACTTCTCATGGAAAGGCCCTCCGGAGTAAAACTCTTTTCCCTTTGCCCCGGAAGGGAAGCACTTACATATACAAGAGCAAGCATGGAAATCGGGATGCGCTTCCAACTTTTGCTCTCATGATGATGATACACTGTGTGTGTCTCATGCTATCACCATGAATGATAAATAATAGAGAAAATTATGAGTATCAATTTATTAAATAACATCAAAGCTCATGAATAATTGATTGCTTTATCATTTTCGACAAAACATTTTGATGTTACATTGGGGCAACCTTGAGAACGCAAAAGAATGTTTTAAGGTTTGCATGTTGTTGGGAAAGGATGTAATTGATTTGATTATCTCCAAGTGTATCGTTACCCGCATAATTATTTACATGAGCATTTATTTAAATCGGCACGTCGTGTTTCAGATCCTGCTGGAGTCATGATATTACGGTCCAAAAAATTAAGTTGCAGCTTGAGTTGTTCTCTACTCCTCCAACTTCTGGGCGGTTTTAATTTGTGCATTGTCCTGAGAGTTCTTGAGCTGAAACACAATATTATTATTCTTTTTAAGATAGCTTGGCGGATTTTTCGTGCAGTAAATTACTAATGTGGTAGGTTTTTTAAGCAGAAATGCTGCGTTTTTAATCGAATCTCAATCAATGCTAATCCTCACAAACCCATCAGTTTTATTCGAACAACGCAATCGTATTTAAATCACAATTGTATTAATGTTTTTTAAACAACATGGCAATACTATGTTTTTAAGCAGTCCTTGTTTTTTGCACTGAAAAACATTTGTGGATTTCCACCTTTCAAACTTGAAATTATTGTAGATGCGAGACTAAAAAAGACATTATCCTGAATCTAACATGAGTAGCATTACATGTATCAATGCAGGTACATACTACAAAGGTCGACAAACAGCTATAAAGTCACTCCGCGTGTCTACTGGATCAGCTCATAAAGTTTAGATGCATCGAGTCGGATAATTTATGAAGTGTCATCTAACCAGAAAAAACAAGTAGTAATCTGTCTGCAATTTCTCAGGAGGAGATAGATAAGCGCAAAGAAGAATATATTGGTAAAAATGAAAAGCAACAGGAGTGGTCGAGTGAGGTTATCAAGTAACCACCTCCTTGAACATTGTAATAGTAAGCTCTACAAACAGAGACTCTCGAGTACATATCTTACGCTAATAAATATTCTATTGGAATGGAAAATGACAAAGTTTTCTCTAGCCTCGTATTTATCTTCTGAAAGTCTAAGAAAAGGCTGTGCTCATATGTATAAATAATAACTAAAATGTGCTATCGCACCCGCCACTGCCTCCATATACCATGCTTTATGAGGTCATAAATACAAAATGAAGATGACAATGATGAACTTTTAGTGAAACAAGCCCACATAAAGTTTTCATCGTCTTTTCCTTCCTCCTCCGACCAGACACTATCGGTCAGGATAGACAGCGGTAGGAGGATTCCAACAAAATACATGGCTATGCTCATTCATAATTACCATCATACAATACATAGGCTCGAGAGGAAAGACTACCCGACTAAAAATATTATAATGGTCCTATGACACTCCTACTATGAATCTGGATGGGTCCAGTGCCACACGCGATTTTACTGTACAGAGATATATGTAAATATTCAAAGCATGTTTTCTGTGTGGCTACATGTAGATTACAGTTTTCCTTAACCGTGATAGTCTGCTGCAAAATGCAATAAAATTAAAAAGTCATCAAGAAGATGAATTTGCATAAGAGCCAGCTAAATAGTTTCTACTAATATATAACATGTCTTTATTACGATGGATTCATCAATACTTATGCACATACAATCGCTTGTATTATGATGCATAAGTTTTTGGTGCTTCAACATTACATTCATGAATATTGAGAATAAAATTAAAATTTAGTAAAAAGTACTAAATTAAATACTAATACGTAAACTCAATAAGATATAGTTAAATTTACGAGACTTGACTGTTTACAGTTAAGGGCATCTTTCTTTTACGCTAATACATATTATTGACACTAAACATTTTTTACAATTTGGGTAATGCCATATTTTGTTGGCATTTAGCAAAATTAAAACTACATCTTTTTTTTGTCATGTCATAACAATCAAGAACTAAATCAACTAAATTTATCTAGTACATTCTTACATTGGTCACAGATGATGTGCCAAATTTGAAACCTTAAATTCCATCATTAATTATTTGGATATTTAGTCAAGTTAAATATAGCAATAGTAAAAATAGAAAGGAAATACGATAGTTACAAAGCAAAAACCTATGAATGAGTGTAGAAATACATGCAATCCTACAGATGTCATACTCTAGGAAGTGTAGTAAGTATGAAAATATATAAAAAGTCTATATACATACATATACAGAAATCCGGAGTGGACGCAAAAGAGTAAAAAGGTGATAGTGATTGCAAGGAAGTTGTTAAAGCGAAAATCGATTCATGGCGGCATTGTCTACTTGCTCACACATTGGACTATATGGTTCTCCTACCGATGTTTCTCCTTGGATATATTTACATCTGGGGTTTCTAAAACTTCTGGAGTAAAACTCAAGTATACTTCGAGAAATAAGAGTGAAGGAAAGGGATAGGAAGCAGGAGAGAGAAGTAAAGAGGAAGGAGTAAAAGGAAGAAAAAACGATAGATAGATGCGAGTTGGCATTGGTGTGGTAGTGGCAGAAACAAAGTTGCGATATTTCATAAGATGATGAAATGCTGGAGGGCTGTCTGTAATGTGGAGAGAGCAGGCGGGCTGGGAGGGCAAAGCTCCGAGTTGGATACGATGCTGGTAAAGGGAGGCTGAGGCAAAAGTAGTCGACAGAAGGGGCATTCCGCATCCCAATTTGATTCGGATGGTAGAGGAGGAACCAAGTTTCCTCGGCCGCGAGCGACTCCTCAGACTCAGTTAGAAGGAAGGCGGGGATGAGTCCTTGTAACATCGTATCATACCAGCAGTCATTCCCGTCAGACAATTTTCGCACAGCCTCATTTGCATTTCATATCAAAAGCATCTTCGATCTTCACTGTCTGCTCTGCTGCTATGCTTCCCTATGCCTCATCATTTACTATTTTCTATATGCAGTATATATACATTTCCCGATACAAAGCGCATATGCATTACATACAGTAGTTCAAGCTTCTCCTTTTTAGCGTCTTTATATTTTACATTCATCCCCTCTTCCCAGTTCAATATAATTCCCCGTATATACGCACCTCAATCCTTCACTCATCTTTTTTCGTACTGGATCAAGTTTCTGAATGTGCGACTATTGAAAGTCTTCCGTCGGATGCACTACTGCTCTGTATAATTTTTTTTGTCTTTTCGGTATAATTGCTACACACGGCCTGACGGTAGGTCGGTTTCTATTCCTCACACACACTCACACATTATCTCCATTCTGTATGCATGAATGATTGGTATGCGCCGCGGAACGATTCATTGCATGAATGTATATATAAGCGGTGCAGTGTTTGCCCATGAGCATCAAGAACAAACTGCTGCCTAGGTATGTTGTAGTATGCATACACCAGCATCCCGAACGGAATGGTCTTGTACTGTTTTTATGGGAACTCCCTGGTCTCTTTAATTCATGATCCTCATCTTCATCAGCATCAAGGAATTTTCTTTTAAAGTTGCATTATATTACGCTAAGAATGATGAGCCTCCTTTGAATAACAGCGGTCTTACTTTCCATATACTGACTCCTCTCCATGGAATACGCCTCTTCGATAGCCCATTGATAAGCATCTTTACCTTCACCTCTATAGACTTTATATGAGACTAAAATTAGTTCTTTAGTCGTCATCAGCACGAAAATCAGGAGGATCGTGAAAGTGCTATAAAGATCCACAAGATTCCCTTTCGCTTACACTTAATCCACTCAAAGCTGATCCATTTTTTATTAGATGCGTATTTACTCGGCGGAACCAGTATTATACTCACAGCACAAAGGGGCAGTATGTACATGTCACTTAATCCTGCCTCATTACCATATGTATACGGTCTCCTCTGATCAAGGTAGCCTTACGTGGTGCATGATTTTAGTACAGGATACGTGATCGTAGTCTTTTAAATGTTATATAGGCATTTCCTTAGGTTGATGCATCAACTTTTGTAGCACGTCAATATGTACGTAGATCCAGACTTAGATCAAGTAAATCAACAATATGCAACAGACGTATGTATAAATTAAGTACTTTAGACGGCATTAAATTTAGAATATCTGTACATGTATATGTATATAAATGATATTAATAATATTAGATGTAATAGGTATACGTATGTTCTCAGTACATTTATATTCCTGTAAGCACTGAATTTACCACAGGTTACACTATATAGAGTACGTTCCTGTACACATCAATCCTGTAATCACTAAAATCCAGCAAAAATCAGTACTGAACTTGTAGAAGATGAAGTAATTATAAGACTCGAAAAATTATGTCTATAATTTGGTGTAAAGTTGACTTAACATGCCTGTGCTCTGCACCTCCTCGTTCATTTAATAAATTCTTGCGTTTATCAAATAAACCATATTATAATGTACGGAAAATACCTACGACCTGTATATCGAAGTCAATTTCAAACTTCTGTGTATCTCCTCACGATTGTGGATCTGGTTTTGGTAATATTTAGACCCAAGATGAGTGTTATTGTTTCAAGTTAAATTACATTGCATGTGTGCTCGAGCACTAACGTTAGAACCTTGGAAACACACAAATACTTATTACTTTTGTTCTGATCAGATGGTGCACAATCCAACGAAAGAGATTAAAGATTGCATGCAACCACGGCTGACTTGGTCCAGGTAGCCATGTAGGTAACCATAGATGGCAAAGTAAAGACTGGGTAGTTATATGGAAACACAGTATTAAATTTATCTCCAACCCATATCTTCTATAGCAGTTTGATGATCTTGCATGTTGTACATCTCCAATAATTTCAATCCAGTGCATTCCGCACGGTACACAATCATTTTATCTTCACTTTTTCAAAAGTGCCTACGAGCAAAATGTACTTTTGTGTATGCATGCGGCTGCATATGTGCACCTTCAGTGGATCATGTACCTCAATGTTCAGTCAAGCTTTGTCCTTTTCTTACACTTGTTCTTGCATCTTTCCTTACATACGAATGTACTTACATAACTATATAGTAAACTTTTACATCGTAAGTTACTACATTATCTGCATGTATATACACACCTCTGTAATCCTTTAAATCACATGTGTTGCTACGGATCAAGCGAAATAGCTTATTTAAAAAGGATATTTGTAGGGAATTATGTACATACATAGATGATTATAGCTATATACATACAAGCATTATAGTTCCTAGCACGAAGAACCCCTATGTGCATGTTTACTCACATGTGTAAATTATGCAGGAGCGTAACCGCACTACTTATTAGTAAAGTACTTGGAAATTTAGGAATCACGAAAAGTGTAGTATGCAGCTTCCAAAAGATTCATTACAAATATAGGCATCCATCATCAAAGCTTTTCTTTAAATGTGTTAAGCTTTTATCCTTCCTCCAACTCCCTTACAGTCCATCTTCCTTATCACGGTATTATCACATTTCAAACATCTGTCTTAAATTTTCCATAAATATTTTCTGGTAGTAAAAGATGAATCTGGAGTAATAATCAAAGATAATAAAAACGTAAGGCTTCCCTATGTACTTTTTAGAAAGTCACTGCTCATATTTTCATATAGCTGGCTATCACAATACATTTCATGGTACTTACACCCTTACGAATACAAGCTGAAATCATAAGAAGAGTGATTGATGCTCTGTGTTCATAAATCGTATCATCATAATTCCTAATCCTTTAGCAGCACTGATCTCATGCTGCATGTCTATAGAAAACATTGTGCATAGTAGCCGTACCAAGATGAAATGGGATCACAGAAGTTTCCATATATGGGTGTAGTACTCCTATTGTAATCAAGGCTTCTGTAATCATGACAAAAAGGTTATAAGCAACGAGAAGAGCAGACGAAGGGAAACGGACGGATCGTTCCCTAAAATTACTCCTTCACATTTAATATCCAACATTACCCATTTGCATAAAGATATTATAGTTTAAATGTAAACATGCATTCAACATTCCAATTGAAATTATTATTTCCAACCCATAAGCCTTTCAAATTAATCCTTTTGCATTTACTATAAGTACAGTATCATGAACTAAAGAATTTTTCGTTTCAGCATCGAGTCTGTTATTTACGGGATCACAGGGAAAGGGTCTGAATAATGTTGCACTTGCTGTATTGCTCCTAGCATCGTAATTCCAAAAATTATTTAAGGGATGTGTGTGTTATCACTTGGAAGTCAAGGTGCAGTCATCGTGTGTTAAATGCGTCGCCAGTGGCGAGATAATTAAATTCATTTTAAACAATTTTCCTCATTAATGGAAAAAGCAATTCGTGGGTCCTCCGGATCCACTGATTACCAATGCTTCTGCCGAGAGTTGTGGAGATGAAGACAGAAACGGAGTGAGAGGAGATGAAATGTGTAATAAACAAAAAATTCCTGTTTGTTATTGGATTCCTTTACAGTAGATACAGTTTTGATTAGAGTCCTACTAACGACAGAACGCTCGGGAGAAGGAACAGAAGGAAAGCAGAGGATGAGTCCATCAAGAGCACATTCCTATTAATGTCATAATTAAAGATGATTGGTTCAAGGAAATTGTTTACTGTGATGATAATGGGACTTAGAGCCGTATAAGGGATTAAAACCATTGTTCGAGGTGTGCAAAATGGTCCATTCAAAGATGACTAAGTTTGAGAACCAATTAACGGCCAAAGTCACCTTTTTCAACATAATACAATAGAGGAAGCACAGCGGCAAATTCCTTTTAATAGTTTTTCAAACCACTCTTAGCACCAATAATACTCCTCTCAGCTTCTTTCATTAAGCACAACGAGACCAGGATGATATTTAAAATCCTAAACGATAGCAATCTTGTTTGCTCTTGCCAATGAGTGTCGTCTCCATTAAATCTCAGGCTGTAAAGTCTTTTGATAGACAAGAGTCAATAAGGAAACCATTATCATTCAACAATGTTCGATCAACTCGTTGCAGCTTCAATTCATGTTTAACGGTAAGGCTATAAAAATCGATTTTGCACTCCCTCAATTTGTAATTTTATATTATGCTAGCTATACCAACACAACGTTTGAATATTTTCCTACAGCAAATGCAACAATATGTTATAAACGAGGAAAGAGTAGTTTTATTTACATTTAAGTGGTAAACATAGGGAAATGCGGCAGTTGTAATGTTCGCATAACTGAAGCTGATTAGTTATATTTATATACTATAAATATTTGTATATAGGATAAACTTACACGTTATATTGTATATAATATACATATTTTTCCGTTTAACTGAAATTCTGACATAAGTGGTGGACTGACAATGCTGTTAATAAATATGTAGTGAAGTGGCGCTAATGCAACTAAATGCCATTGGAAATTCAAAATTAAATACTTAGCAAAGAGATTGGAAACAGTTGAGGTTAATAAAGAAGGAAAAATGTGTGTGGGGCAATGAGATTACCTGTATAATTCAAGGGTTGAGAGTGTATTCAAAAGGATCCCCTGAAGCCGAAGTGCAATTTGTTGAGAAATAAAGGAATTTGGTAGAATTGCCGCAAACGACAAGCGTGTAAAAGGCTGGATATAAACATTATTGTAAATGGTGTCATTAGAGTTACTAAGTGTGCATAATTAAACAAGCTATGGCAGTGTGCCTGATGCCTAGTATTGATCATCTCTAGCGTTCCTCCCGCGATTCAATGGGACGACCAACGAGGATAAATGAGCTTGGTGCATACTTACTACAAGAAGCAAGAGCTTTAAAACTTCTTTATCGTGGTAGTGTAGTAGTAGTACTGCCTCTATAAATAGTATTCAAGGGGCAGTAAGTTGGTATAAGGAACGTCTGTAGAAGGCACAAAAAGTACACCTTTGTGAGTATATTAGACGCACACACACACTCCATCCTAGACAAACTGTATACACACGTATGATAGCTATGCACACATGTATAAGATACACATAGAATAAAAAAGTTCAGGTATTAAGTAGTGAGATACTGAGATGAGATGGTTGTTGGGTGGGGGATAATAGAAAACTCGTTGGGATGTAATGTTTTCTGGTATGTACTACAATGGATAATAAAGCAGTAAAGGGGATTCTTGTGTGTGGAAAATTAGCCAGAAGGGTACCTTATTATTAAAAGAAAACTTGAGCTTAAAGAAAGGTAACATTTTGCTGGGATACAAAAGTTACGAGGGATTTGCCCAAAGCAGACTGACTTTTTTGGCTCTGCCGGCTTCATACACACATTTCCATCGTTTTGTACACATTTTACCTTCAGAAGCTCCTTTGATTCTTGGATGTTTACAAGTCCGAATCAAAAATAGATTTGAATCTATTGTTTTGTTTTGACAAGTCAACATATAAAACAATCTCAAAACTGCTGGAAATCGCAAGGAACTGTAAAGAAACCACAAATTTTTCACTCAACTTGTCCTGTACGTTGCACTGGACCAGGAAGTTCTCCTCTGTCAACATCAACAATAGGAAAGGCGGACCATGTGATCCCCGGGCGACGGACATTATTTATTTGTTTTGGTGTACACATTTCTCATATCTCAGTATAACATAATATATACAACTCACATGACTCATTGCGTTGTTCTTGTCATTAATTTTTTCCCAACACAAAGCGGCAATAACTTTTGTCATCTCGGTATGTGTCACAACCTCTAATTGTGAACATGCTTACTGACAACCATTTAGTAACAATTCTTACCAACGATTCAGAGTTTTAAACTAGTGAAAAATTGTTTTGTTCTATCATATCAAACCAGAACATTTGTCGATCTGAACAGTGTGTGTATGGATTTATAGCCGGTGATTTTAATTCCCCTCGAGTAAAACTGGAACGTTTTATTTTATTATTTGTGTCGAAATCGTGAATATTCAAACTTCTGAATGGTACTCAACTGGGAAACCGAGAGGAGTGACGTAAAGTTTCACATTCCTCCGAATTTTCTTCACCAGGATCACACCAACTCCTTTAAGATGATGGTGAGAACACTTGTTACTTTTCTCTCCTAAACATACATAGCAAACTACTGCAATCACTTGTCACAAGTCTGCGCGTCGTCATGCTTTCTTTCTTTATTCCGCCGTCCTCCGTTGGCGCTTATATAAAGTTAATCTTATCTATTCCAGCATCTGTTTATTCAAGGGAATGTCCTCTGCTAAAGGCAATTCCAGGGAAATAACCTTTAACCATTAAACACAAGAACTTTGTTTTTGAATTACTCGTTTATCAATTTTGGGCTCCGCTTACCCACACCAATATTCTAATTTTCTAAATGAAAACATCTAAAAATGTTTTGTCAGAAAATGTTCCTACTGTACTGAGCACCTACTGTTTACATTACTTTTCTGCGTGCATCTCTTCCAAAGGTCACAAGTCAGACGTACAACTTGGTTGTGCTTAGTTTTTGTGTTTAAACTTTAGTTCATTGTGTTTAAAATCAAACTTGCAATAAGTACATAAATTACGAGCTTTGAATTCACAGTGTCAACCTGTCAACAACAAAGTTTCATGTAGAAATAAAGGAATAACCACAGACTTTAGGCACAAGATAGCATTAAAGGAAATTAGTGTTATTAAGTATAATAAGGGAAATTGAATCAAGAAAGAATGAAAAGCATTTGCGTGCAATGTTTATTGCATGTTTTGAAACAAGTGACAAGTAACAGCTACTAATGTGCACTGACCGCCTGGAACGATAAAATGTATCGACAGAAGACAGAGTATAGGACACTTGGCACAGAAATTTTGTGGTTGGTCAAGTCTGGCAAAAACAAAAAGTATCAAGTGGACGTGAAAACGTATGAAAATTGTGTGGAAAAAGGTCGGAGTACAATATGGTAGTACGATAATACATGAGTTCAAAGTTGATGCATGCACAGCGTCTTCTATTATAAAGGCTGATAGTCTATTAGGGAGTACAGTATAGGTTCCTGAAGGAAAGAAATATTTATGACACAACTGTATGTTCACAGTCATATTACTACTTAGGACAGCGGCAAGACATAAAAGAGCCGGACAACTCATTCTGCTTTATATGGGTCGTAAACAAAGTTTCATTTTACTAAACTTTCATACGCAACAGTTGTACCATAATAGTTCTTGTTTTCATAACGTCATCTCCGCCAATGCTACGAAACCAAAGTAGATGCAGTTCCATGCGTGGATGGTTGCGGGCGGTCAAGTTATATATGTACACTTATAATAGATGCACACACTGGGAATTCTCGAACCTATAAAGTTATATCTAACCGTACTATATACATACATATATCCATACTTATAACCTGCTAAGTAATACAAAACGGTATGACATTAGAGAGGATGAAAGACCTCCGATTAAAAAGTTATTGGCAGTGCGTTCCAACATGCACCTATCAGATTCATTAAACACCAGGGAATTGAGATTTACTCGCACATAACGTTTGACACCTGCTTTTATCACCCTCCAAGGCTAAATAGCTATTTAAAGTTGCAAACAGTTGTCAGAGGTTGATGTTGCATACGTTTTTCTCATTAATTCCTCAATGATGACTAAATCAATTCTCCTCTGCAAGTCATACCTGATGGATCGCTTTGTAATTTTTCATTCAAATATGCCAATCAGTGGATCACGTAGAACGATGCTGAACCTTTTTTTAAAAGAAATATAAACTTCAGATCTACCAGCCATTTTTAATAATTAACTTCAGAACTTTCGCAAACCTAAACAAAGGTAATTAGAATGTTCAATCCATCCAACAATTAATGTGGTTACGAAACTAAAACAATTTTACTAGTGAACCGAAGCCCATGTATTGGTTAGTATATTGCTTATTAAAAGGAATTAATTCAATTAACAAACTGGTCGAAATCAATAAAAAAGCCTTGCTCACTGACAGCTTCAGACCTTGTCCATGTACACAAGTTAAAGCTGAAATTGCTTTGTCAGTCAACACTATAGCTTCAAAGCTACATGTATAAGTGAGTTAGTACTAATGGTGTTGGGAACTGTCTGGAACTATTTTGCTCGTATAATTTATTGGACCGTAGTTTGTAAGCAGGGATAAACATAGCAGTATAGTTTGGTAGCTAATTGTAAGCAGTGCGTGGTTTTTGTCCCATACGGGAGACCAAATTGGCGATTGGTGCAACAAAGGAAGAGTGCCCCATGTGGAGAGCATTTAAAATTCAATCCGTGGACGGCAGGACTGATGATGATTTAAACGATGGGTGAATAATAAATGAAATCCCATGTAGAACAGGAACACGTATTTTTTAGACTCCCAAATTTATTCAAATATGCTTATAACATAATCACATATCTGAGCATAGCTGACAATGAGGACTACTGGGTGATAAGCTTCTAACATATTTAGGAGGATGTTTAGGATCCTTTTAGTAGTACTTTCTCCGCTTACCTCTTTTCAAATTCAGTAAATCTTGTTCTCTCGTGTATTCAAGTCTCAAATGCAGATTTATCACTTGGTCGATTGACCAACCAATGTTTGAGATTAGGATTCTAAACGCCGCGAATGAACAAAACCGAAACAATGTTTTATTAGCTTGTAAGTAGAGGTAAGTAGACGAGAAAGATAAGTAACAACTTATGCCTCTGAGGATATGTAGGTGGTAACTCGAACCATACTACTTAAACTAGTAGAACACTACTATAGTAGTTGAGCTGATGTTATAACTGCAGCACTGAATCTTGTCTAAGTTTTCTTAACACAGAGCATTAACAAATCTTTAAAGAAGAGCGTATAAATATAGTAATGTGCACTGGAACTTGTTATAGTATTGTGTACCAGACAAAGTGCGTAATATATAGAAGTATTTCACTCCTAGTGGGTATTGTAATGATAATGAAGAATAGTCGAATGATACTTATTCATCTTGAGCTTGCTGACACATCGTTCGTCTTTTTTACCTCCATATTTCTTGCTCGCGCTTTCGTTTTAGGCAACTCTGACTCGCTCATTAGTCAAATGAGTTTACTGTGTGTGTGCCCGAATGTCTGTGTAACAATCTGAGTGTTTGGTTCCCTTTTCTTTAACTCCTTTCCTCGCTTTTCATTTACAATCTCCTCCAATCTGTTCAGTAAGTAGGGGGTCCTCAAATTATAAAAACATTCCCGAAAATCGGTCCTGTACGATTGCTCACACCTCAACGTGGTGTCTTTCTGATTCGAAGCTAAAGTGATATTCTTATTTTTCTATCTCTCTCACTCAGTGACGCACTCGACTCCTTTAGCTCCCTTTTCTATTGTTAGTCAACACTTTTTTCCACCTGCACACAGCACTAACGACCTAACTGAACACTTGACACGTACCGCGAACACGAAACAAAAAAGCAGGCACTTTTGTATCAAGACACAGTATATAAGTTTTAAAAAATCATGGCAGTCACAGTCATAATCATACACCATTATTAGTATTCTGGTAAGAGTGATACTGCAACAAGAACGCCTGCCAGAACGATAATCTGAAGCATTTTTCACGTTTTTACTACCTATGTGTTTACAAGGGAAAATGTGTTCAAGATATCAACAACAAATCTCATGTATCTATATAGGTATTTTATAGCAGACGCTCATATTCTTTTACATTGATGTTGTAGTACAGTACTAAAATTAAATAACATTAAAATCTCATACATTCCAGGACAATGGCACACGTATAAGACGTTTCGGAATAAGATGGTAAATTGGAATACGACAAGTTTTTATAATATTTAACTACCAACATGTCCAATGCATAAATACATGTTGCAAGTGTTAAAGTAGAGCCTTTTGTAAGGATACCGTGAAAAAACTTTAATTCGACTACGTGAAACTATTCCAGGCTATACAACCCAATCTAAATCAACACAATGCATGAATGGTGGATGGTGAAACCTGAGTAACTTGCAAGCTATCTTAATATTAGTCAATACTATATAAGTTATTATGCTGAGGGAAGAGCATTTATATAAACAAAGGGTATATAGATATAATGCGAAGATATATCACTATACGAAGGGATAATATCAGTAGAAGAAATTTTTAAGAAAAGACCAGGAGGTACATCCGAGCTAAGCCAGCCGTACAGAATTTAGATCTAAACTAATGAGAGTATGGAAACGAAAATAGAAACTTGAGGTGTGCATACTAGCACCACTACGAGCCTAAACATGTTTGAAAACGTGTACACGCCCGTGTTTCGAGTGTGTTACGCTACGTAAATTTTATGCTGAGCGCTCTAATAACACATAGCTCGGCTCAATTACGTCAAGTCCTTACTTTGATCCTCATTTGGTGGATGTAAAGCCCAAGTTTATTACACTTTATTTACAGGAATGTCATATACGCTCGTCCAATTCCACAAAATCCTCAGTCCTCATTATCTCAGGAGTTTCAATACGCTATGGGAATACAAGCCCTGGTCATAGACCATTCGCATAATTGAGCATGGTGGAATTGATTAAATACACATAACCACAACGAGTATGCATGCATAAGCCGTCCACAGCTGACTAGTGTTCTTTCATCAAACCTGAATCAAGAAAAGTAATTTTCACGAGGAATTTCAATGTCTTTGGAAATCAATGAAGGAGAAACTTGGTGACGGGAAGAGCTTGTATTTCACAAGTTTACAAAATCGAATGCGTCCTTATTTCTATATTACCTGAAAAACTTCTGCTCGCCACAACTAATTACACTGAACGAATAACTTCCCAAGTCAACTAATGAAACATTAGGATCGAGAAAAGTATAGAAGCACGAACATGAAGTTCGATATTCAAGGAAATTACACCTTATTGTTCTTCTTTTGGAGTAATAACGAGTAGACATGACTATGTGGCGAATTAAGTTTATAAATCAACTTAAAATTATAGATTGATTTTTGCCTAATTAGAAATTCACAATACCTGCACTCAGATCATACACTAGACCATTAGATACGTCACTACTTGGGACCCTGGAAAACATGTTCCAACTATAATATATGCCAAGTGCAGGTTTTTTAACTTTTTTGTCTGTAGCAGCAGTATGAGCATTACTTACCACTCGTAATTAAAGCTTGTATGTTCAATGTAGTGAAACTGTCAGCCATCACGGTGCGAATACGGATGACTACTGACTCCGGTACATTATTTGGACTTCTGTTTATCCTCCTGTCTCTGTAAAAAAGCACGAAAGCAATTAAAAGTTTTACAAAAATGGTAAATTCTTGAGTGGAAAAACCCTTTCAAAACTTAAGGAATGAACAAGGGAAGTAATTGTGTGTAAAATACTGAAAGACCCTTGTCGACATCTTAGCGTATTATTAGGATACTTGTAATTTCATGTAAAAGTTTTCATCAGGTTGAATTATGAGTTAAAAGAAAGAATTGAGATTGAATCAAGGAATGATGAAATGTGGAATCAAAGTTTGGTGAAGTGAGGACAAGAATCCTAGCATGAAGCAGCAGCAGGATGGCAGTTGTAGAAAAGAATAGATAATTGGCTTTTGAAAAAGTAACAAAGCCACAATGGAATATCCTATGCAGAGCAACAATAAGCACAACGGTGGTAGGTTCGAAAAATAATATCATATATAATAGCATTTTTCATTCCATGTTCAAAAATGAAGGAATGATCGCCGTGATGTTTCACGGGTGAAGTCCAGTCTAGGGAGTATCAAGCGATGAGCATACGGTTAAGCCGAGGATGGGTTCGAAAACTCCTGTATATAAAAAACAACGAAGAGTTTAAGGAAAGCAGTATGAGGAGTGAAGACCATTGAAATAAAATTCTTTAAAACTTTTTTGATTTGAGGTTCCTGCTGTGGAGTGATAGCACATATTTCAATGTGTCATTTATAACTGTGGTCAAATTGGGGGGGCGTTCTTTTTCAGTTTTTCTTCATCTCTCACACACAGGAACACGCGTATAATATGAGACAGGCATTTATAATAGTCTTTACATTCATCTCGCCTCCCAGTACTTTGATTCCCTGAAATTTAAAAAAAAATAGTGAATGAATCGTTTTATAAGTCATTTTCCCGTCATCACCTTTTTAACGCTCAAACGTTTTGCATAATGAAAGTGTACGAAAGACCAGCAAAGTTAGACGAAATTGCAGGATCACTAATCTTTTCGAAGGGACTGCCTTGAAATTAAAATTCTCAAATGTAGAATTATCAAATGAAATTGAATTAATTTTTAAAGTGTAATAACATGTTTTATACCGTGGGGAGTTACCCGACTTTTACAAGGTTGCAGGAACCCGATCTGGAATTGTAGCGAAAAAACTGCACACGCAATCTCACAAACTTTTCAAAACTCCTTCTTAAACTTCTTACCTTACAGATTTCATGTCCGAATGCAATCCAGGTTAGAAATAACATGAAATTCCAGGTGGAACGAATATGTTTATTAGTCCTGAGAAAAAAAATTAGAACCGGTTATGGTGGCTAAAGATCATTGTAAAGATAATTTCATACGTGTAAAACATACCGGATTATTTAATCAACAAATTACCAAGTCCTCATTTGAACGTGTTACTTTAAAACTTTTCCAAACTTATGGCACACCGCAAATCTCTGAATTGCTCCGGTTACAGTTGATCATCGATCACTCCTTTGAAGATTAATGGCTATACTTTGGATACTTGCAGATTCAGCCTGCACTAAATCATCTTTGATTTGCCAAAAGCAATCCATAATTGTTGACATCAATCTTCTATTTAGTACACCCGCAATTTATGCACACAGCACAGTAATTTCAGCAATGATATGAACTCAACATGAACAATGTTATCCCAGATAATATGAATTAATATGTAAAACCAACCCACAGAAATAGACATAAATATTATTGAAACGTTGACTTCACTCCGTTAATAATCCCCTCAGAAATGCTCGACAGCTTTATGAGGAAAAGTTAGAATACAAAATTGTAGATGGCAGGGTCGTCGATCTGTTGGATGCTCGCGTAACTTAAAGGATCTCAATTACGAATCCTGTATATGTAAGCAGAGGCTGTCGTTTATTGCTTTCTCTCACAGAAACTTGATCTCTCCCGAATCGAAACTGTTGTTGAGGAACATGGAAATTGCACTCAGGGTGTATCTACATAAACTTCCTATTTCTTTTTGCGAGGACAATTAAGAAAGAAATGCATTTTATTGAACGATCATACTTTGAGTGCTATTGACGCTATACGCTAGAATTACATAATCCGCGTTACGATGAACTCATTAAATAGCTGGAGGAGCTGCAGAGGAAGGGGATGATAAAAAATACTAGGAGAACGTTAATCGATGTCTTTGTTGTGTGTATGATAAATAAAATGGTGATTTTTTGTAACCACAGAATAATGCGATAGCCCTCGGTAAAATATTAACCAGGACACCCGTAAACTATGAGTTACTATGTTATAGCCCAAAAAATAAATGGAAAAGGTCGCAAGGAATCAGTAATGTTATACATGTTATGTACATGTCTATGTATTAGCTACTACTACCTATTAACGGGAAGGTTATACTATACTTCCAAACTTTAATTTCACGGAGGGCTATGTACTTGTTTAACTTTGTTATTTGACGGAGATATGTACGTCTATATAGTTTTTGTCGGACGCAAGATAATATACATCTAGTACTTCCATAATAATTTTTATTTCAAATGGAATTTCGGCCGGAATAAATTAATAAGTGGTTATGAAAAATGTTGAGATAGGTTAAAATAGCATTTTTCTATTTATAAACGACTTATCTCCAACTCTTGTGTATACTTACTTGAAGGGAGAATAACTTTTCTTGAGTGGATTCTTTATCTCCCAGTGAAAAAGGTGTCTTTTGAATTTCCACGGAGCACCTAATAATAATTTTGAGTGTAAGCTCGCTATAATTTCGATGAGGAGTGAGCACGCTAAGATTGTAGGGTTCGAAAATGATTTTTTTTATTCTCTGAAACCCTGTGTGTTTTGATGTTGTGAGTTTTCGGGACGGCCATCACGAGGATGATGATGCAGATGAAATGAAGAGAAGAGAATAATTTATCAGGACTCAAATCACAACTTCATCGCGTACACAAACCTAATGAAATAATGAATACCTAATGCAAATTACGAGAGTTGGGTTCCAGCCAATTCCATTCTATACGTTGGGTGTAATGGTACTTAATAATGTGTATTATTGTGACTGTGACGATTCTTTTCTACCAGGCTCATCATCCTAGATAACTCCAAATGTGTTGTATACATTGCACGTTTTCAATCCGTACTCAATCATACGATCTGTTGTTGTTATTGTTGATGCTCTCCAAGTCTACCATGTACTTATAGATATACATTACTGAAAGTAAGGCTTGCACACGTTTACACGCAATTAGTATCTTTAGGATGCTACGTACTCCTTCTGAAGGTGGGGACCCAGAGTCCGTACTCTTGTAAATTATGCCTGAGTTACAAAAAAAGTATGTTTCAAAAACACTGAAATGCATTTATGATTCCATCTCTTCCACTCCACTGAGATCTTCTTCTCCACTTGGTGCAAGATACAATTATACCTACACTACACCAATGTTTTGCTCACCATAAGATTGAAAACAAAGTAACGTTTAATCTGTGTCCCCTTTGTTAGAACATGCACCAGAAGAAAATCCTCCACCTCGGAGTTTTCAAGTATTATGTACTATCATTACAGCCGTTTTCCAAAGAGTCCCGCAATAACAGTTAACATATTGTGTTAAGTTATGGTCCGTTCTATATTGCAGCGGACTTGTAGAAGGATCAGTTTAGCATCATCTCTACATGTACATACAGAGAGTTATCAGTGTAGACATCCCCATTTTTATTTGATGAGGAATCTCGGGAAAAGTTTTTATACCAGCCGAATCGGGATGAGGAAAAAAGGCTCGCAGAGACATGCAACTTCTAATGAAAGCTAATTATATGCTTTAATTGCCCAGGTATGCTTCGTTTCTTCTGCCTTTGATTGTACACCTCTCCTCCTCCTCTTCTCTTTTTATTCTTCATCTTCATCTCCACAGCCTTGCGTGTGTCTATCTATTCAAGAAAGAGTTTTATTCCCGTACATCTTATCCGAGGATCCAAGAAGTGCTTCAAAAGAAAGTTTTAGACCCGAACATTGTAGCATTTAAGATGCATTGACAGTGGTGTAAGAGTATGCAATCTCAGATCCCCATGGATGAGTCTAGTTTCTTTTTATCTTGGTTAACACACAACACTCGGTTGTTGGCTTACATCTCTCTCTCTCCCCATTTCATCATGAAACACTATATTGAAATCCTTTTACTAGCTTTCAAATACTATCACTATCCTTGTAAATCCTTGAGTGTGTAAATTTACGAGAGTTGATTGTGTGCGGTTATGAATGCCAACACTAAACAAAACTTATCGTTATTAGGGCCGAGAATATATGCATGCGGCAAGCAGTATATCTAACAACACAGACAATTTACTGGATTTTAATTACTTCGGAAATATGCAAAGAAATTCTTGGTCTCCCTTGCCCATGGTCAACGTATTTACTCACTGAGGTTATTAACAGTTGCGATGCAAGAACATTCCAACCAAATTAGGTTTTTTGAGTGTTTTACTCAAGAAACCACTAATAACAATAAGTAACACTTTTGATATCCGCAATGCTAGATATAGTTTGAAGTTATGAGTTTGTTACAGGAGTGCGTACGAACACACATATAGCTTTGTTACTTTTGGATCTAAACTCATAACCGACAGTTTATGTTGCTAGCATGTGGGACATTTAGAAAATCCTCGATGAAAAAATGCTGAGCTGAGTCTTCAAAATTAATTGTTTGTAAGTATAAATTTTGTGGCTGATTTGACGTCAGAAAGATGTAAGTAGCTTGAAAATCTCAGTTGGGAATGATATGAAGGGAAAAAAGAGAATGGACAAGACAAAAAGCCAGATAGATCATCCATTGTGCGGTAAATCGGTTGTCGGTTCTTGACCATTCCTGTTGATGGATGTTATTTTTCCCAATGATTCATTATAGCTTGTCGTAGAAAAGAAACATCCGAGTTTGCAAGTTTACTTACGTCAAAAAAAATCTGGCAGGACTCATTAATATGCAGATGCAGTGAAGATGACTTGTGTGATTTATGTCTCTTGACTATGCCTCCGTCATATTTTATTCAATCACACATTTTAGCAAATGACCAATAGTCCGACGGTGTATGCACACACATAGGCTGTCATGTCAACTTGATGTGGAGTAGCCTTCATCGCTGTTGGTATGCACATACTACCTAAGTACGTACTTCGCGTGAAGACAAATTATACAAGAAATAAACATTTTCATAAGGTTCGGTGCTCATATCAAGAATTTGCTACGCTGCAATTTTACTCTCTGCACTACATTGTATATAGTAACTTATGGTCTGTACTGTAATGTATATAGTCTAATGTAAGTATCATAACGCAACTTTTGCTAAATGGATTGCTTGTTTTATGATTTGTGATAATCGGTCCTCGTTTGTTCCATTTAAAATGTAAATAATGAGCAAATAAATATTGTGTGGGGAAACTTAAATATTGTATATAACATATTCACTAACTACGTGATGTCTATATACTCACGGTTGTTAGTTTCCAGCTGCAGGAGAAATTACTGATGGCAATATCATGTATACATATACATGTATATAGGCAGAGGCAACCATCAAATATCGCGTATGAGTATTTGTGTGAGTATCTGCCATGTAGAAATTTCGTTTCAACTTTACAGCAGCTTACTTTAGCAGTTACATGTTTCAGGTCATAAAATGAATTATCCGCTTGTGTATATATGTACTGTTGTGAGAATGAAGATGCAAGTTGAAAAATTGTACCCATAATAAACACACATACTTTTACCTTCAAAACTTACAGACTGCTAATAACCGTACGTCAATACACTCTCATAAGAGTAATGAACATTGCCGAGAAGAGTGCTATGCACACACAATTGTGCACTCTCAGACTTAATTTTAGGATAATTGTAAGCACAAAGCCGTCCATAAGAACACGAAGAGTCGGGATTGCATAGCGAGGGACTATTGTGATTGAACGTAAAATAAATTTGGATTTCCATGGAAAACATTGATTATTCTTAGACCTGAAGTGATTTTTTCGTTCCATTCTCGACAAAAAGTATATCATGCCCACGAACAAATAAGATTCTGAATGTTATTATAGGATAGGACAAATCTTGCCAAATGCCTTATCGTTAGGTGCGATTGTGTGACGAATAGCGATACGGAAGAACAGTGATAAAATATGATTTTCGTGCGTGTGACATCAGTAATCGTTCCTTAAGGCTCAATGGAATTTTTTAATGATTAAGGTTTCTTCCACACATCCTAAAGTAGCAGTATCAAGTGTTGGTTTCATTGTTGATGCTTAGATTCATTATTCCAAACTATAGATGTTCATACATCATGTTGTACAATATAAGTAGTGAAAGAGCAGATGATTTTAGTTTTTATTATTTCATATTGACGACGGAGCTAAACATGTTTGTACATAAACTCTAAACTTTAATGTTATAGCCGTGTACTTTGCTATACAGATTTCCAATTAGCAACCAGCTTTGGATATAACGGAAAAAATCTTTTATTAATGAAATATACCATACACAATTTCATTTTGTAAGTTCAGAGCTTGTCTTCTCTGAATTTGGTTTACTTTCAATACTCCAAACTTTGCTACCATTTCGTAGAATAACTAATAATAAAGTACATTAAAAAATATAAGACATGTCTATCTATCTGCATACGCAAGTGACGAAAACATGTATTTTAAGTAAAAAAAAAAGTACAAGTAAGTATGTAAGTAGTATGTAACGACGCACATTTACATGGAAAGTAATGGTAAAGTAATAAAGAATTTCAAATTAGAAGTTGTAATAAGTTTTTGTGACAAAGACTCAAAGGGCATATATTGTACATTGAATATGACAGTAAATTACCGTGTTGCTTTGCTGCTTGAAAATTTCGGTATGTAGACCAGTAGCTGACTGTCGCCTTCTATAATATCTCAAAGACAACATGGTTTTTTCCCTTTTGTTCCGTTGGTGCATCCTCCACAGTTTCTAAAGAAAGAGAAGCCGCCAAGGAGTCTGTCTTCCTTATTGTTTGTTTTGTCTTGAATAAAGAAGACGGTGCTTTAAACGCTAAGATCAAGTCTTTACGGCGGTTAGGATTTTTCATGTAAGCTAAGAGTATTGAAATTTGACCAGCCCGAGAAAACTATGATGCATATAGGGTGTCTGATGCATGTACAGTTATACGTGTTTAATGTATGTACAGTGCATAAAATATAATTTTCATTGTTCATCCTTACGCTGCTTGAGTTGTGATTGGGTTCGTATCAACTTTCTTATACAGCTATAAACACATGTATTACAACATGATTAATACGATAGATTACATTAAGTATAGTATAATAACCTATCAAATGAAATAATAGTACGTGCGTATAGTTTCTTCTAAATGAATGTGTGTACACATAAAGCGGAAAAGATTATTCGCATTTCATTATCCGCCTTATGAGACTCATCAGGGGAAGTTGTTTGGTCATCTTGGTGCATGTGCTTATGCATGAAAGAAGAAAACTATTTCTGACATGCAATAATACAATGTTTACAATGTACAACTAGGTATTATTTATTGGCCGTTAAGGCATTCATCCCAACGAATGCCTCTGATTGTACATTTTGCTGAGTGACTACTTGACGCGTCAATCAGAGGAAGATAGTTTCGGGTTATGGATGACAACAAAAAATAATCAGTGGAAATTAATATGGTAATTTGATGCAATGTATCTTGTACGTTAAAGAAACTGCATTGTTACCTGGCGAACGAGCCAAGTATGTAAATGTTTCACGGAACATGGTGCCATTTGACAAGCGTGTGCAGACAGACCGTCATATACGTAATTTCCTTGAAATCATGAAACATGGAACTTACATCAGTAATTAACGCTCTTATACGTGCACAATGACATAGCAAAAGCAGTGCGTACATGCAAGTGTAGCAGACAACCAAAATCTAGCACTACCTCCAAACCATCGCAAGTGCAAGTAAGTAAACTAAAGACACGGATAGTAAGTATAGGTAAACCAACGACATATAATATGCATACATACAAAATAAACTTGCATAAGTTGTATATACTGGTCAAAGACCAAAATATTCTCCCATTCAAATAAATTTTCCCCAAAGTAAGCTCTCATATTCTCCGTGGAATCTTGTAGGCATAAATTATCCGGGCGAAGAGTCAGCTTGAACATGTGAAATAATTGCTTCAAGTGTCAATCTGCGAATCCCAATCAATTCCGAAACATGTATGTAAACACGGTTTAGTTAGTTTGTATACTAGTTTCTTTCACTAATTAGAGTCAGCACGTTTTACGATGTAGTAATAATTTTCAGTATGCAAATTATTTCGCATATTGAATATCTCTCATTTTTGCACAAACAAGAATATTTGCACCGAGCCTAGTAAAAGTTTGCTCGAAAACGTCCAAAGGTTATCTGCTTAAACTGCAATGCTTTGAAATTCAACTGAACTCTTTATTATCTTGCCGATTATTCCTTCAAGTTGTGTACATACAGATGTAATGACTTTTTGTAATCATGAATACCCAGTACTGATATTTTCGAGCTGCACTAAATAATAGTTCTTCTTTAACATAAAAAACATTAAATAGTTCTCAGTACGCAAATGCATTAAATAGTTCTCATCACAAAGAATATTAAAATAGCTTTGAACACAAAATTACATTAAACTGTTCCCATCACAAAAACATACTAAAATAGCTTTGAACACAAAATTACATTAAACAGTTCTCATGCTAATGTTAACAAGTTTGGATAGTAAAATTTATGTTGGGTGTTGGGTTATAATGGAATAAAACGTAGTAGCAGTCCCTGTAGCTTAAATATAAAATGGTACGAGAATCGACGTGAGACTGAACGCGTAATCTATTGGTAAATCGGAATACTAACTATGTCCTCGTAGACGCAGGTCTGTGTTAGCGGCAACCGTTCTTCCGTTGTTACTCCTGCTTCCTTACATAGAGGAATTCTAGCCGGTGCTTCCTCACATCTTCATATGCATCCTTACGCGTTCCAGGCAGTCAAGCTTACAATTAGTGCAAGATGCCTGGGACGGTATTGTTAAAACGTTGATTTGGATGGCTAAATCGTTAATAAATATTTTAATAATATTTATTTAACATTGTAGTACACACACTTAATATAAAGTTTTGGAGAGAACGTTTAATTACAACAGTCATCATTATATGTATGGTGCTTGTCAAAATACATAGTATACAGATAGGATATTATTCTTCGTTAAACAAATTATTACTTCAAATTTATATTGTAAAAACACTTGAAATAGTGTTGCCAATAGCTACAGATTAGATTTGTATTTTTCAGCTATCTAACGTTTCAAACTATAAATTTATTCTAGATCAGTACATTTCAAGTGTGCACAGACTAATTAATTCGCTTGTTGGTAGCTTATTACATCAGCATCGATTTCGAGTTTTGATCTTGACAAACTTATTACTCTCGTAAAAATTGATTACTAGTTACTATTTTCACTGTGACATAACAGTTCAAACCGACCACATTCCGATGATTAACTTTACATCAGAAATGGTGCACTGTCAATGGATCTTTCTTTCCTACTTTTTCGTTTGCTTATACACCGAAGCAGTGCAGTGGTGTAAAACCTAGTAGGTATGTACAAGTTTTTATGCGAAAAGAAATCCACCAAGTTCAAATTGTTTGTATAAATATAATTAACGACTGCCAGTCTCTTGCATACTAATTACAACAGTTTGAATGCTTTCATATCCTTTGATTTATAGTTACAGAGGTACTCCTATGTAATGCCAATTTCAATTTTGATTCATGTCATTTCCACGGTGAATATATACTCATGTTTATAATTACTTTGGTCGTGTGTAGCAACTACAAACAATCCGCCAAATCTCATAAGTTTTTACCGTTCGGTAACTTTTACTTCACACTTGCTATTCAATTATCTTCAATGAGTTATTTACTTGCAAAACCCAATAGTTCGGGAATATTTGGCGTGTTTAATTACTCCTAATATTGAATACGAAGTTACAGTATTGAATAACTTATTACGCTTACTGTACATGTATTTACACATATGGTTTGTGTATACTTGTCTACCCAAAAAAATTTGATGCGTCTCAAATAAGTCATTGTATGCATCGACTATATTGCTATAAAACATTGGTGAATATATTAAAATATTGAAAATTGATAGACTCCCAATAATTTACAATAAGCTCTGCCTGATTTCTGACCTACACTGAAAAACAGAAATCCTATTATATTTTTTGTGGAGATGCTAAACATGGGAAGAACAACAAAACTACTGATTCAATTAGTAGGATAAGAGTTATGGGTCTTTGACCATTTTGGTGGTTTTAGATGAGTTTTGGCATCCGTGAAGTAACTGTATTTGTCTAATGCAAGATATTTGTAGTTGATAATTTAATTTCAAAAATCCAATTTGAGATTGGATCACGAAATAAGTTAAAAAGTTCAGTATTTCTCAATTAGAATTGGGAGTTTAGAATATGTTGGTAATGGTCATTTAGAATATACAAGGGGGTCGTTAGGAAGAAGATCAGTATAGGAAATTGAAATGTCTCGTTGGAAAGGGTTTTACAATAGAGTATTAATATACAAACGAAATTTATGGGACCGTAGGATAGGAATGCGGCCGAGTTTACTAGCAAGATCTAGAAGGAAAGAAAGAAATGTGAAATAAAATTTATGTTCTTGTTCTCTCTATATTATATGATTATTCTTTTGCTTCCATTTCAAATGCTCACTGCCTCTTCTGATGTGAGTTACTTCTCTCCGAGTTTTTTCCCATGAGACTTACCACTCTTAATAAGCTTTCCTGGGATTTGTTACGTACCAGCATTTGAGTTTTATGAAGGTCGGAAGTCAAGTAAGTCAGGTTGAACGGAGCCCTTGAAATAAATAAGTGATATACAGTAATGAAATAGGAAAAAATGTAGCACATGTATAAATTTCTACAAGTTTCGAAAATGATCGTAAAATCATTGGAAACCATTGGACCCTTAAATCCTGACACTGCTTTTTAATCATTTCATTTTCTCTCTTGAAGAACTGGCAGCACTAGTTATTGTCAGTTTGAAGACGCAGTCAAAATCTTGCTCCGTCGGTTAATGCACATCCTTTGAATAGTTGCTGTTGGGTAATATTTGACAACTGAAATTGCGATATTTATGATCTGGAATAGCAAACAGACGAGGGTGCGAGCACAAGAACTTGTGTTATTTCAATGAGCATTTGTCTCTGAAACTATGGACTAACTCGTTAATAACCCAAGTTCTTCGAGGAGGTAGCCATTCGTTCCAATTATGAAGAATTGAATTTAGAACTACTTAACTGTTCTTTTGATTAATGACAATATTTTGTTAGATGTTCAGATAAACTTGGTTATAAAAATTATTACAAAGAACAGTTCCGACGTCTCCGTATGTATCTACAATATAGAGATACGCCATTTCAAATCTTTTAAATTACTTGGAGCATCCAAGTTCCTAATAGTATGACCCTATCATCTGTTACCCACAGTTGCAAAAATCAATGAATGGCAAAACAAGTCTGAGATGGGTGATATGCAGAGTGCCATAATGAGATCAGCACTCAAGTTGTTCTTACACGAGGTGTGTCTAGTCAGTTTAGGTGGTCTGGATGATTTAACTTGATGGTCTTATGCGATCATTACAATCTGATCCTACTGCATGAGGTGCGGGAAGTTTGTATAGGTATCATCTGTATAGGTGGATGTACAATGTGAACTTTCAAGACGTTACAATCTTGAAGCAATGACGCACTTGTGTGCTTGTTGCATTTGCTCTTGTGTTTACTATTAGATCCCAACATATATGAGACTCGGAAAACTCTTTCAAAAATACACTCACGTCGTTCAGTTACATGTGGTTAGAACTTCTTTGGTACGGCAACTTGAGCTAAGGTAGTGCTACTTTTGACAAGTCATGAAGAGCGTGATATGCCAAATTTAAAAAAGTGTAACTAGTGACGGCATTGCTCTGTATTCCCATATGTATGCACGAATGCCAACCACAGTACCATTAGTTACACAGTGTAGGCGACTTGCCAGTACATAATATATTGTGGTATGAAGTATAGATGTAACTGATACATAGGGAACGTATCCGTAAAGTCAGAAACGATATAAACCAAGTTCCTGAGAACACATGGAAAACACGCATATAAATGCGGTAAGTAACCATAGAGAATGCATTGGGTTACTACGGACAAAGAATACACGTTGGAAGGTACTGCGGGAATAAGTGATGTCGAGTGTACAGATACTTACTACATAACTAACCCGCACATAAAGCACTTCTCCCAAGAGAATTTGACAGTGGTTTGATGGCCAGTAAGCGAAATCATAGCAATGCATGAATAAGGTATTGAAAACTGCCGTAAGTTTCCAACCACGATGACCAATTTGAGTTTCAATTGGGATGAGTTGAATCAGTTTCTCTGGCTCACAGGGATAAGTAAAGACTCCAGATTGACTACATGTATGTAAAATTTACATCGAAACTATTGTAAACACTTCACGTATACATCGAAGCTAAAATACGTTTGAAATATGCATCGAGTGGCATGGAAATAGACAACGGATATGCATTGGACATACACATCTACATTATGATATTGAAATACATATTGAAGCTAGAATACATATGGCCTGCACATAGGAGCAAAAGGGAAGACAGCAAATCCATATGATATATCATTAGAGGGTTAAATATCTGTGTGACGTTGTTAGGCAGGCTGGAGGGACGAAGCCAAAGCAAGGGCTACCCAGTCTATATCAGCTAGTTCGAGGAAAACCTTGCTTCAAACCATGCTGCAGTACCACAGACAGTCATCACCATACAACAACAAGGGCTAAAGCATATTATACATGAGATGAAGTTTAACTTATGTGTGGAAGAATCCCCGATGCTACATCCCAGAGTGACAAAAGCATTAAAAATTGTAGAGAAGGGAAGGAACAGGTGGGTTGATGATGATGGGATGTTTTTCCTCGCAGTCAAGGTTATCCGAATAAAAAATCCAAAGCTTTCTACCTAGACAAGTTCAGGACCATGCATACATCCTATGGAGCTGCATGATACAACAAAAGCTCCAAGTACCTTCAGCAACAACAGACAATTTATTTCAACGTTTGACTACTAACATTCTACCTTTACCACAGTATAACTTTTTACTACCACCTCTCGTTGCTATTACCATATACTTTTTAAACCTACATATTTGTCCATAATATAGTTCTGAGCCTATCCCTAAACACTGCATCTTCCTCTAAGACTACTTCCATCGCAAGTATTTATGGAGGGAGAGTCCGATTATGTCTGCATGGATGCTGTAGAAAATACTTATATATATGTGTACTAGCTTGTATATAAAAGCTACTTTTGATGCCTGTAAACTAATTTGAATGTTCTAAAAGATATAAAACTATTCCGTGAACACACCAGGTCCTTTGTGTGAAGCTTTAACTGCGACAAAAGCCTGTCAGAATTGTTTCCATTCTTGTATTCTGAAAATAAATCTATATGAAGCTTGATTATTCTTATATGGCCTAACTATCGAGCTCCAACTGACGTACATGCTGAACTTCCTAAAATAAAAATATGCTTGCACGTAAAGCTAAATTTTGGTTACTGCCGTCAAGCACCTATAGGGAAATACAATTTTTATAAGCAATGTTTCGTATATAATACAGACCCAATTAAGTTTGCCTTGAAGCTGTAAAAATCGAAAAATTCTCTCAAAGGCTTATTGCCTTGAGCATTGCCTGTAAAGTTTTGCCTGAGTCCAAACCCTCTGGTTATATAATGCGTATATATAAGAGGAATCTGCAGGTGCTTTGTACACAGCATATTTGTCTTCGGAAGAGATTGGAGTCGTAAGAAGCTGTGAGAGTGATAAGCGCGCAAACTGCAATTTTATTCTATTTCTTTTTGTTATTTCATTGCAACTAGGCTAGCTACATTCTGAACCATTGTATGTATATCTAGACAGCTAGTTCTTCAATTGAGTTAGTAGGAAATTCTTTCATAAAAGTCATATCTTAGTCAGCGTCTATGAAACATGTATCAGTTCTTCAAGCCTTTCAGTGTCACAGTCTTGGAGTTACAAAGAAGCCATTATAAATTATAAACTTTTGAAAAGATAGAACGATTTGATACGTGAAAACTAAGGTGTGGAAGCTGATAGGATTTGAATTTGATCGCAATTGTATAAGATAGAGTTTAGATTTTATGCAATGGCACTGTGGTGCTCGTTCATATGTCTATAATGCATAGTGACAGAGAGTGGATGCAAAGGTAAAATGTAGCATTGCGTTTGCTGACGAGGGATGCCTGTACATGTTTATCCATGGGTATGCAGCAAAATGATGATGATGGTCCAAGCTGTGCAGTGCATACAACACTTGCATGTGTACGTCCATGTATATATGTGCATTGTTCCATGTATATGAGATTTGGTCCATGCAAGTCCATGGTAGAGAAAGAGTTATGAAAGTTATGATCAGGTGTGCTAGACAGGTACCTGTTTTCGTACCTGAGAGGTAGTATGCAGTTCCAATGGAAGAGCTGTCCCTGGCTTAAGCTTTGCTTTGTCTATAAGGCTGTGTATAATATAGCTGGGCTCACTTGTTGCCTGCTAAAGGTTTGGATTGCATTTTGTCTGTCCCAACCACCCCGTTGGCCCACAGTACCTTTTTCTTTTCCACAGTGAAGAATATAATACCCACGCGAAAAAAAATTCCTCCGAGGTTCTCGAAGCCATCTTGGGTTTTTTCGTATTTCTTAGTCTATCATTTGTTTCACCTAGTACACCTGTGCTGTATTTCTTTCTACAAAAATCACATACATTTTCAATGGTGATTTCTTCAGTGAATCAACTTTTGAAATTAACACGAGACAGATATAGTGATAGACTTGTTTTGCATTGATAATCCTATCTTGTAGGTTAGTACCAGTGGTCATCAACTGACTTGTCTTCATATTATTTTGAAAATAAACTCTTCTTCAGTTTATAACAACGTCCGTACCGGTCTAATCTATGTATCATCCACCTTTTCTTCTTATATTATCTACTCACACATATACAGTCAACACATAATATAGTGCAGTACTCTTCTTTTACAATCGGCAATTAAAAGTTGAACTTTTTTTTATTAAATAAATATCAGTGCAGGTTTTAAGGTATTCAAAACATTATTGAGGATAAATACACAAAATAATATACTTTACCCTAATTTTATTAAAGCCAGAGATATTTTATATCACTGATTGCTGAGTTTTGTGACAACAAATTACAAACGTTATTCAAACAAACAGCAAAGCGAAGCTTGCCGACATATTCACTAACGTTTTGAAATTCTCCACAGAAGGAGAATTCTTTGTGATAACTTTAATCTCATGCTCATGCAATCTTGTTAACGTTGTACGTGGGAACGATATGTGTTCACAGTAATTAAATTTAAGAGAATGCAAGTGACATATATGCAATTAAGCTTGAAGAAATATAGAAATGTGTGCTCGCATTATTAAAATGCCTAAAACTAAATCCGACTAATTATGCTATAAGTTTCAAGCCCTATAAAGTTCAAAATAGCTCATTTCAGTATTATTGGTTGGCATAAAGTAGTGATTTTTACTTGACAATCCACCAAACTTTGTTCACTTGACTTAAAAGTGCAATCAAAATGTAAATTCCAAAACAAACTATAAGCGCGCTAAGCAATCAACGTTTGTGCGTTTGCAAGGAGCTGCAGAGGACTAATTGGCTCCATACAACATGATAGTTTACTAGATAGGTTAGCTTCTCAAGAACACTTTTAGTGCGGATTCAGACTTCACAAATTTAAATTCAACGTTACAAGACTGGATTCAAGACATCAAAACTTGTCTATAATTGGGAAAGATAATATACTCGAAACTAAGGATTAACTCCTGACAGGAAAAGAGAGTGATAAATATTCGTCCGAATATTTTTATTTTATAATTATTTTTGCCCGGTCGTGTTTTGTTTATTACAAAACACACCAAAGACTCTTCCATGTACGTACTCCCAGCTTCGCAATTGAAGAACGTAACTCATGTACCTGTCCATATAGACTTACCCACATTCATAACTGAAGTAGTGACTCAGAAATCCAGTACAATGAAATGTGACATGGCGAATGCCACGATGAGTCCCTCCAATATGAACGACCCTCTGGATGACCCGGGTAACAACAATGTGCATTCAGGAGAAGAAATGGAGAATGATCCTGAGGTAGTTTCCGTGAACGATGAAATTGAAAGCATGGATACCTCGAACATGACTGTAACCAACGGTGTGGCAACTATTGTGACATCCGCGGCTGCGTCCGCCATAATGACAGCAACGACGGCTACAATAGCCACGACAACCACACAAAATGGTCAAGTCATTCCAGAAGGAACAGTAGTTCTAATGAGTATTGTGCCAAAGAGAGAGATCGACGATGTTGATACCGACGGAGAAGCTCTACTACCAAGAAAACAACTGGCAACTGTCGTTCATTCGAATGGTGACACCGAAAATGTCACTTTCCTCATTCAGCAAGCGACGGCTGATGATGAAAACGGAGAACAAGACGTCAATGATGTAAATTAAATTTCCATTCAACAATATTCAATATCATCTAAATTAACACCTTTTATATACAAAAAGACATTGACATCCAACTTATATGTAGCTTCCTCACTCTTAGCCCAACACCATTACCTATAACAAGAAACTCTTTTCGGTATTCTCTGTCAGCCATACGCAATGATACTGTCCATTCTATTCTTACACACGTTAATGAATATTTTGAGTACAGTCATCTATGCTAATTATTTTTTTTGTCTTCTTCATCACTGGAACGGTTTCATATTTCCTTTATATATGATAACTGCTTATCTTTTATGGCACCCAATAGTCAAAGTACAATGTCAATATTCAAACGAACCAATGTTTACTTAAGCATGTATATACCACTGCTCGTCAGTCCCTTCAATGCACTTTGATTTACTTCCAGACCATTGAAAAGTTTTAGTATAGGAAACCTCTCTTCATATACTAAATCTACTAAAACAGCACTAAAACTCTAGAGTTAGCTAATGTTGTAGTAATTTTCGATGTTCGGCTCTGTAATTGTACCAACACTTTGACATTGAACTTGAATGATATGTTCATATCATACGTATACGACAGTGTCCCCAGCTCTTGCAATTGAGACGTAAGAACTGTCTATTGTCCATAACAAATAAGTCTATATGACTCCATCCAAGAGGATATTCTGTTGTGGTAGGTTATTTTCCTTACCGATGGAAATTGGGTGTACACAAAGATGGTAAAGTGTATGTATATACGTATGTGAGTAGGAGAAAGAAATACCGCCAAGAAGTTCAACCATGTTTTGAGGCAGTCAATGGCTTTAACATGCGACAATTTTTCGCCGATAGGGATCTCGTGGTCACTGTTGTTGTGATTGCACTCTTGCTTAGCTGTAGGCTCTGCAGGTTATGATGCTTGTCAAATACCACCAGTTCCTGTTGCAGTCTCCGGTATATACATATGGCTGATGCTAATGCACCAGGTACCATGTACATGTACATAGCATATATGCTACATACATTGTTATGGGCGCTGTACGCCAAATATATTGCATTTACATGCAATAAATTTGACTGTTATTTAAATATTTTTTCTGGGGTTTCTTCTTTATACACACATTCGTAAATATAGCCGTGGGTTTTGTCGTGCATATGTATGTATGTACATATATTCATGGGTTTTCATTTGCAAAACCATTATTGCAGCTTGGCCAATTCAATACTGAAATAATGAAATTTTACCTAAACTATTATATTACAACGTGCGTAACAATGTTTATATTTAAACGTTTACTATTTGTTATTCAAACTTGTACTATATTTCCGATTGTTATGCATGCTACCATGCATAAAAATCAGAACGTGCTTGAATTTTCAAATGCAAACGGCAGGCTCCTCCTGATAATTTTCTCTGTAATTCGTCCGAGTACAACTTCAATGACAGTTTTATGGCTAAGAAAATTCATGAAGCAGGCTAATAACATTTGAATATTGGTTTTGATTTGTTCAAAAATATTTCTTTATCAAACTTAGCCATGTATTGAGAAGGAAGTGTAAACAATGCACATTGACATTTATTTGATCAGTAACCAGTAAATGAAATTTATTGTGGCGAGGTGATATTGCAAATGTTTTAACTTATATATTTTATAAGTTGAACTGAAGTCACTTTATTAGTTGAATACTGTCCTGGCAGGTTTTTGATGGTCAGCTCTTTTTACTGTAACTCGCTGGGTACCAAATGGGCAAACATAGGAGAATTATTCTAGTTAAAGAATATTCTACGTATCATGACATATACTATGATTAATCATTTGTAAACTTTTAAAAGCCTTCCAAGTCAAAATTGACATCACGACCCAACTTAACGGGTGGTCTATGGCAATGTAATTTCCAATGCTACTTTTCTCTTCCAACACAGCAGAGGGACACATTCATGCAAATCTATTCAAAGATATATCACCCATAAGTCTTTATAGAAACAGCCGTTCAGATATCAAAGTCTGCTTTCCTCGGCTTCCTTTCAAAACTGATTGAGTACATAGGGAGTTGTAGGTTAGAGAAGGGAAACTTGAGATAAGTAGCTATCTAGTTTCTGTTAGTCTCTTTAGTGTTTTTGCCACTGCTCCTATATATTCTCAATTTTAATAATACGGAATGTAACAAACTTTGGCACATTTCCTCTGTCTTCCTTAATGTCTTGCAAGACTTCATGTTTGAATTACATTAATGCTGAATGAAATCGTTCTGTACACGTAGATTTTTCAATTGGTAACTCAGTTACAATTTTTTATTTCTCCTCTAGCTTGTGATTAATGGGTTTGGAATAAAAGGTGTAAATCTTGGACGTAGGTAGTTCCTGTCAGAAGTTAATGCCTTAATTGTGCATAATTGTTAAATAGAATGAATGAATCATGGATAATTTATTATTGTACCTTTCAATTCTCAGGTGAGTTAAATTAATGAAAAGAGTATGAAAAAATATCTTTAACTTATTTGGGTGAACAGGCATGTCCATAGCAATTTAGGAAATGTATAGAAATATAAAATCTTTTATCAAGCTAATATCATATGATTTTTAAAAACTGCTATTTTAAACTTTCAGTCACTTCTCTGTGCATTGCTTGGTTATTATTAATAACTATTTGGTTAAACAGTAATAACTTAGGTAAGTTTTATATATTGTACTGAGAATATCAATTTAATTTAATTATAAAGCTAAAATCTTTTGTCGCCACCGTCAAAACGAAAAATTCAATATATTTTTTCATTAAGAAAAAATATTTACTTGCGTAAAACTTGGGCTGATAACAGCTTCTATACAAGCTGGAGAACAGAGGACTTGTTTTTTCTCTCAACGTTTGCTTTCTTGGCTATATACTTAACATTGTAGTTTCGTATGACGATGCTAAAATACGTACGAGTATATTGAAATACATAGTACATGTCATACATACTAAAATAGAAACCGACTTGACAATGGAACGATAACAACCGAACAATTCAAAGAGACTCCAGCAAGCATTAAATAGTCTGTGGTACGGGGATAGTGGAATTATATTACATGTACTTATACTGCCTCTCCCGCTTGGGCTGAAACATTAACACATATAAAAGCTTTTCGACAAGTAAGCATGTAATTTTCCGGTTGGGTCTCCACTTCAGAGTCTACTCACCCCAATGTGCCATAACATGTGCATACAAACAGAATCAGGGGAACGCTATTAAGATTGTAAATGTGAATGCATCAGTATGTATACCCACGTATTTCTTTAGTGACTACAAGGTTAGAAAGACTGTAATATAGTACTTCAAAGCAAATCGTAAATACCTTAAAGCGCATAAATACATATTACAACATATGTTTCTTTACAACAAAGCTGTTTGCGTTTATTACATACATACTTCATTGACACACTGAGTCGTAATGAGAGGGAAAAGCTTTACAATGAAAACCTCCTACTTAAAAAAGTTTATGAACAGACACACAGACGTAGACTTACATATTGCTATAGGAAGCCAAATGTGGGAAATATCCCTAGTAAAGCTCCAAAAGACAAAGACTATTATTAGACGCTCAAATACTAGTAACCTTAACCTTTTCAACAATTCACGGTCACACCTAATCTTTTTGTTAAGATTACTCAAAATCATTGCACACTTTACCTACCTTGCAAGTTTTTCCTTGTCAGCTCGAGTTTATATTTTTGACTTTAAGTTCTTTTCCACTTTTTTGTTTAAGAAACAAGAACCAACAACTCTGTATAAAAGACACTTCTACTGTATGTATTAATAGAACTTAAATTTGGTTTGACCGCTTGTAAATTGTTTTTAGTATATTTAAAAAACAATTATACCTAATATTTGCGCATGCTTGATGTTATATCAAACTTTTTATGGTAGGCAATATTGTAACCCAGGCTTTTTGATAAGAAGCTGACATTGAAACCAGGGAAATTTATCACTGCTTTTATAAACTTGTGATTGGAAAGGCAATAATACTTCACGATTATTAGTTTATACGAAAAGTTTTTTTAATTTGCCCTTTGTAAAACGGGTTTGTAAAAAATCACCACCATAAACAGTTACACATGACAGAAAATACACTACAATGAAAATGCACACAGTGGCTTTGCATGTGAATGCCTTGTAATGTTACGCTTTATGGAAGTGTGTGCATTCCTGTGAATCCGTAATGAAATGAATCTGTAACGTTGGAGTAGTAAACGTTCACAGGCCAAGGTGTTGGTGGGAAACACTTAACTAAATAATTGATATTATGGCCTATTAGAGACTTTAACCACATCTTAAAATACATTGCGCCACATTACGCTTCATTCGGATGCTGGATGGCCGTAGGCCACTTAAAGGTCACACTTGATAAAAAACTTGAGTGTAACGTGGAAATTGTATGTGTGTGTGTGTGAATGTTTTGGGGTATCCCAGTTGGCTCTAGGCAAGGCATCATTGTATCGACCATTTTGGCGTCTGCCGTCAGCCCTACGGCAAAATATCCTACATTTTTAACCAAAAACTATTCATTTACCCCTGCAAGCTAAATTTATACGTGTGCATCTGTGCAGGTTCATGTTGTGTGCAAGTTTAATTTCGATACGCACTTGGATGGAATGTGAACACGCTTGCAGTAGTTGGTATTCGTAAATTCGATTTTATTTCAGACATGAAAAAGCAAAGCTAACATTTGCTATACATACGTTGAGGATGAGCACACATCTTTAAATTCAATTTGTGTATGTGTTATGGTAACTGTGTGAATATCAACTTAGCTTCCAAGTTGTCATCACTTTTCCTCCTTCGCAGTCCAGTTGGGACTAGTATTGAAAAATAATGAGAGAAAAAGCATAATATTATTCTTAATGGAGCTGCGTGGCTGCCGACTGGCATCATCCCAAACTTGAAACAAAACCTGATCTTGGATTCACATAAAAATGTGAGCTTGTTCATTTCCATGCATATTACTATTGTCAAGTTAAAGGTATTACATGTGTATGAATCTTCCACACTTAAATCATAACCTGCTATTACTTTGCAGTTTAACAACACTACTGATTGTGAGCAATAATTTTTTCAAATAAAAAATCTTATTGCAAAGTTTCATTGCATAGTAACTAGATGATAGGTGGAAGAAAAAGATGAATTGAAAATTATCAAGAAGGCAGAAATTATAGCTTGAATGGATGCAGCTGCATGTGATAAAACTAGCAATGAAGGAACAAATGCATTAAGCTTGTATTAGCTAGTCTGTTTACTTGTCATTATACATGGCAATGATTTGTACTAGCACATAATTTGATAGGTATTGAAGCTCAATTAACAACAAGGTGCATGTTGTCAGTGGATGAGCATCATGTTTACAGGTATTTGTATACGACCCAGTGTGCATAGATACTATAAAACATGGAGCGTAGATGGAGTCACTCCACGCACTTGATTCTAAACGAGGTAATAGCTGAAATGGTAGTTGATTAGTATTGGCATTGGTAGTAGATTGCCTTTTCCGTTGGATTTCCGAAGAAGAGTATTGTGCCAGGAAAACATGATTACATTAAGAAAGATATTTCGTCTGATTACCCAAAGCATAGTATAGGTCCAACCAGTTGGGCTGAGATTGGATGCGGTCTTGGTGGAAAACGACTCTTTCTTACGGGTTTGCTCAGTATTGTGGGGGTGATCTGCTGTTGCTAGAGATGAATGATCGTCACGTCACCGACCGAGTAGGAGTTCCAATGGGCTGGGTCTATTCCAGCTAAAAAGTACCATGTATATGTGAGTGTGTGTTGCTAGCAGTCTATATGCAGACGTGTGGTGATACGACTTACTAGGTTCCTTGAGCAAGATAATATTCGTTGGTATTATTTACTTGTTTTAAATTATAAATTGTGTGTTGTTAGACATTTCTTGGTACAAAGTAGCCTAGGCATGGGTTTGGGTACAAGTGGTCTTCATCATGTGGGAGCACATGTAAAGTATACACTTTCATTCAAGCTACATTAGCTAGTCATGTAAAAACTGCATGCTCACTTTTCACATATCACTCTTATAAGTGACTATGAAGAAAGGAGTTACCTCTGTTGCCATTACTTTGAACAAATCTTTTTTCCAACTTGGTGGAATTTTTTAATTGCACCTGTTTTATGATTGAAGAGAATACACCCAATGTTATTAGACAACGTCAATTTTTTAGCCTTGTTACATGGCGTCATGGACACGTAAGGCAACTATCGTGTGCTATCCTGCTCAATTATACCAGTATTTATTCTCCAAAAACATATTTCAAATTGTCATTTGCAGTTATCTCTTATCTTATTCCCCACAGTTACTTATCTCTTGACCTTATCCCAATCACTTTTCTGTCGTCTTCAATTTTAATAACCCTTCATTGCTATATATTTTTTACCAAATTTCTCGCCTGTCTCTACACGCGTTATTGTTATTACGTAGTAATTCATAAACATAGAATCTTATTTTAGAATACACCTTTCATTCTTTGTTTTTACGTAGACTTTATTTGAGGAGCTTTATTAATATGCAAACTATTGGTAGCAAGCTGTCTACTGTAATCACACGAAGCAGCAGCAAGTGATTATTTTAGATTTACTAACAAGCACGATTGCTGTAATACCTACCCATTAGTAGTGCAGTACCTTACCCATTAATTTTTGATAATTTGATACATATTTAAGCAAAACTAGAATTAATTCAAATTTCTTAAGTCCTATTGTATACCTTGTGTTTTGAAAAGACGATACAGGTTTAAAGGATCGGTCGAGCCTTGAACAGGTCGCCATATTATAAAAAACATAATTCTTGCTTGTCACATCGTCATGTGGCTCAATAAAGACTACAATTTCCATCATGTTATAATGTTTAATTGCTAGATTAAACACTACAAGTATTTACTCGGTCCTGTTAGAGTTATAATGGGTGAGCATTACAGTGTCCACGCTTCGATCCTTTGTACACATGAAATACTGACCACAACCCACCCTCGTTGATCGAAAAGACTAAATTCTGTTACCTTACATTTTAACAGAAAAAACTGTTTTAATCCTCTCTATTCCTTATCCTGCATGAAATTATGGCAACAAACCAATTTACTTCATTATCTTAACATAAGATCTTGCACAAATTTATTTCTCACACAGGGAGAAAGTCCCACGTAAAGCTAAAATTCTTGTCACACTTCACGACCTGCCTTCGTCCGTAATAAATAGTTGTGTGTAGTTCAAATGGCTAACACTGCAAAAGTTTACTAAATGTGAGCAACACCTTACAATAAATTCTCTAGAATGAGCTGTAAAATTTAAAGTAATGTCACACGTCTTGGAATAAAAGTTCAGTTGCCGATACTTAGGAGGGTGGAAGCCTCCAAAGCAACGCGGAAGACTCCCCTACGGAGTGTACTACGTGAATACTTTATGTTGTTGAGTTGGCACCCTGAGGCATCTTTACGATTGGCAGATCAAGCCTGGTTAAATCATATCTTATCAATTAGGGACTATTCAGAATCGGAAATGGTTTACTTTACTATATGAAGAATACTGAATTAGTAATCACTGTTATCAAATCAGCTTGTTATTTGGAAAACGCAGGAAATTGTAGTGAAATTAAATTTATGGCAATAACACTGAGTTACTTTAAGGCTGAGTTATTGCCACACTGATAGTATAATATCTACGAAGAAAGACGATGGACAAAATGCCCCTTATGCGCATCTTAATACCAATTTTGTACCAGATTAATACACTATACTAATAGACTATACTAATACTAAAAACGATTTTCTTAAGCACCCCTCGAATATATGAATTTCCCTTGCTTTCTCGGATTGTGATTGTGTAAGATTACGTAAGTAGCATCATTGCGGATGTTGAAATTTACAAAGTTTTGAAGGTGCTATGCTTGATATTTTTGTGGAATCCCTTCTACAACTCACATCTTCTTCTGGCTCTGCGACATAGATACTGGAGAAACTGCAATGGATAGAAGAGCGGCGAGATTAGATCAGAGTGATTAAAAGTGAGTGGTAGAAATAGTGGAAGGGCGTTTTTGATGTTAGTATGATTGACGAAAATGTTGGGATTTTTCTTGAAATCTCCCCTCACCATTGATTTTGCCGGAGTGTCGGAATGTAAGTATGATGTGGTGAGAGAGAAACGGAGGTTTACAAATGAGATGACAGCTTAGGAAATAATTAATGCATAAATAAAGGTGGAATCGAATCTTTGGGTCATAATAATGTAGTCCATCGTAGAATTTATTGTTGTTATGTCTATCACTGCCCACGGCAGAGAGGTTTTATGTAGTAAGGAAGGTGTATATAGCGTACATACTAAACATCACATAAATATCATAAGAGAGAGAACTCAATGAATGTAACCAGTAAGTACTTACTAGATATCGGAGTGTGTGAACATACGTAGCATTGTTGGTTGGCAGAGAGAACTGCAGTCAGATCTACCAACGTGTGAGAGTGATGTAACAGAAGGGGAATGATTTTCGGGGCATGAATATCCCGAAGCAACAGTTTCGGGAGGGAGTGAGGTTACTATATTCATCATAATATGATATAGCTAAGATGTTCCTATCCCTAAAATCTCAGTTGGTTCTGACTTTTCAGACGAGACACGCGACTTAAACATACATCATATCCTTGGTGGCCGTTCTTACTTGTTTTTCCTCCTTCTGCTGCACAATTATAATACAAATCTCTCTCTGTTCTGAACAAATACATTCATACGTGGAACAATTAAAGAATAAATCTTTGTGTGGCTCCCGTAGTGAAATACAATCGTTTTGGTGCATCTTTTGTGCTTTTATTTGTTGATAGCCGGCGATCATTCTTCTTTTACTCTCCAACTATCTACCTTTCCTTATATCTGGCTTTCACAAAATGTGTCAAAATCCCTCCTTGTCTCTGCATGTGTTGGGTGTCAGTGGAAATATCTGATCTTATGTAATAGGATATCTTCAAGTTGTTTACGTACATGCACCTATCGTGTCAACGTCGTGAACTTACTTAAGAAAACACCTGCGTTGTGCCACGTAGTAGGATTTCTCAACAACATGATCTTTTTATAAGGAAAACAAGTTTCAGTGCAAAACATTTCCATTATTTTAATAGTTGAAATGAAACTAAGTCGAAATCGATGATGGATTGGTTCGTAGTATTGACATTTGCGCTCCCTGAAGGAAAGATAACTTGTGTTTGGCTTCTGAACCCACAACAAGGATTGTGTTGTTGGTGACGATACGAAAATCTTGATTTACTTTCTTGGTCACTAAACAATGAAATGCACCGATGAATGTTTCCCGCAATATTTGACGGTGACTGAGCTATTAATTATTAAAAGTCTAAAATCATTATTAAATGTTGTAATTCTTGTAATTTGATTTGAGTAAAAATCTTTAAAATCCCTACCATTGAGCATCTTGACGAATTGTCAAATGTTTAAATGGTTTCAATTTCGTAGCTCCATTTAAGGAAAGATGTTGCAATAAGAAAAACTGGTGTTCAGAAACGAATCAATTTAATTCGTTTTTTTGACATTTAACATCTACTCTGTGGAAACACAAAAAATGAGAGCTCCAAAAGTGCTATCGATCTCATAAGAGTTTGCGTTTTGAAAAAACTAAAATACGTATAAGATTTAGAACTAAGTGATTGCAATAGTTGTTGTAGACGCAGCTGAGCTGCTTAACTTCATCATGAAGTTGGTTGGTGAAACGCGGGGGATACTCCGTTGAATGAGTATGGAAGATTGAGAATTGGAAATATCATAAATGTGATCAAATTTCAGGAGCGGGTGAGCAGCCACGGAGGTTCTTTAGGTGCCATAACAACAATCGGATCAGCAGCGTCTGGTGGAACTGCATCCTTCACATCAGCACCGCGGATGACACCAACGACAGACTTCCAACCACCTTACTTCCCACCACCATTTCCTACAACGCAGCAGCAAATAGACTTTCATGCTGCAGCACATCTAACCGCTGGGAGTGATCCATACTCTCAGCTCAACTCTTTACACCAACAGCATTACCAAGTAATTAAATTTGTAAATTATTTTCAATTTTGTTATCTTCACAATAATTTCTTCGTATGAGCGTCATTATGATTTAAATCAACTACTTTTACTACTCCGTTTGATTTTAGTAAACGTTGATTGTCTTTAATTTAAAAAATATTAAATGTTCCCAAGCTTACAGCTTGTTATCTAAGAGATTTGTTTATAATTAAATTCACGACGCATTTTAAAACCGGATGAAATCAAATTTTGCTGAGACTAGTAAGAATATTTACAATGTTGTTTTGTTAGACAATAAAACTATAGGCTATGTGTTTGGATTAGTAAAATTACCATGAGTTCTCACCTAATAAATAAATTATTGCTAGGGTCATCAGTTAGCAGCTCAACGTTCACCTCACGAAGTGATAAGACGAAGCGATGGAGAAAGTATTCATGTCTCAGCAGCATCGAATATGCATGCCGCCGCAACTGCAGCCGGCTTCTACGAGTCCAATCGTAGAGAATACACGATTCGGAGAGCAGACGTCTTGGTTCCAGCGGGCCACGTTTCCATCGATGGTCAGGACTCCCTTGTCATTCACAATGCCATAACAATGGACGATGGACAGGTTGGTGGTGCTACATCTCCGTTTATCATTCCTCATGTTTTGGTGAGCGTATGGATGTTTTGGGTGATTGCATGTGTACAATTGTATGAATTTGAACAAAAATTTCACATTTAATGAAAAATTGGTGCATGAAATATATCTAGTGTACTTTTATATCATTGTCGTATTGACAGCGGTTTCCGTTGTTACTGTAAGAGAGTGCTTTTTTTTCTTTCGTTCTGTAACATGCTCAAGAAATTTGGTATTTTCATATGTAAGTTTGCGTAACAGTCAAAGCACTTTCAATAATGGTGATTGCATCCAATCAATGCCAACCACTAATTACAATTTTTCTCATGATTTTTACAATCCTTTTTTCCTCACAAAGTTAGAATCCAGCTACATTTCTAAATTTTCAGTCTGTACATATCTCTGCATCTGTTCTTCCATAGAATGTATGTAGATTTGTATACGTATTTTCTGCAACCGTTTAAGAAGCAATACTTGAGGTTTTGATTTGAACTATATGCCTGGGCAACGTAAGTTTAGATAACATGAACTTTTAGAAGGGAACTAAGGTCAGTCGAAAGGATTGATGTCAGGAAACTATCGAGGAAAACCAAAATGTAATTACGTACGTACACTCAATATTTTTTACAGTCAGATATTCAGATTTTACAGCGGTCGGTTTGTCCACGTTCTGTTTTCACTGCTTTCATCTAGTTGTTAAGTTTATAAAAATGGGTAGACATTCAACACAAATCTACCATCCATGGCTGGTTGTCTGGTCCATAAATGACCATGGTTGGATGGTTATATATTAAACCAAATTTTTCCACCGGCTGACTGCTGGGATCATCCGTGTAGAATTACTAAGACTCGTACTGTCGAGAACTCAATACCTTACACATGTTTCATTGTATAGATTAGATACAGGCCCAGAACTGAATTTATGTCTTTGTACAAGAAAATTATATGGTGTGGTTGCATGGAATGATAGATCTTCCCATTTGAACCTCTCTTTGGGTATCATCAACGTATAAAAGGACTCAAGATTTTAGATGAGAAATTAGAAAACGTGATATTTGGACTTGACTCTGTTCAACCTTTGCGATTATTGTATCTCCATTCTATCTTTTCAAGTTCAACATGCTCTACAAAATTATTTAGGGTGGCATCCTATCGTCTTCACATGTACATAAGTAAACTATACGCATGTAAACCATACAAATATAGACGTTAACTTTCGATAGACACAGACTTTGACAAATTGTCTCTTCGAATCGGCTTTCTTTTCTGGCCCACACGTTACCAAATAGAATTATTTAATGTAAACAATTACGACAGTAGTTGGGTAATCAAAACCGAGAATAGAACAAAAAAGCAACATAAAAAGTTAGAAAAATTGAGTTTAGTTATATCACAAGAGATTAGGCGGAGAAGTGCGGAACAGAATGAATTATATCATGAATTTTCCTTAAAATGCCTTACAAACCATTAGTGTTTGGGTGCTAAAATTCGTACACAACTGTTAATATGACAATACCATGCTTTGACTTGCTCAAAACCAAGAAAGACAATAACTGTGACCTGCAAGCCAACCTTACCCCGGTCCTAAACTTTGAAAGTTTCAAGCTGAGAGTTTACAAGCATACCGCATTTAACAAAAGAAGGGTTTATGTTGGTCTACAGCGCTGCAATGTTCCGTTAAACCTGTATAGAAATATTGAAAATAAAAAAAAAACTTTTGGACGTAAATTAAATATCTACATGTAGATGAAGATATTAAACTTTGTGACTAATTCAGACATTAAGTTTCATTAATTCTTTATTATCGTGTTTTTATGTGGTTATTATTTTTTCAAATATTCCTCACGAAAAATCTAATTCTGTATAATTTTTAGTATGGTTACAATAATGCAGTACTACACTTTAAACACTTTAAACAGAGGAATATATTTAGAACATATCCATATAACCACAGAGAAGTTACGACATGACAAGCGTTAAGAATTCATAAGTGAAACTTTAATTCATTTATTTTTATGACTTGATTGCACAAGTTAATTTGTGTGAATGCGTACTTTAACTTGTATTTTCATCTGGTTCAGCAGGCGTATAAAGCAGTTTCAGTCGCATTATTTTCCATAGGGGCATTGTTTTCCAAGAGGTCTCTAGTATATTAAATTTTGCCTCAAAACTCATCGGATTCTTTATTAGCTAGTAGCTTTCTCTGACTACGCTATCTTCGAGTCTCGGCGTAGCTATATGAGGATACCTAGTACAATGGATTGCACATTGCATTGCTCCGATTAGGAATGTTTCATCTAGTTTTCTCTGAATACAATGACTTTATATGAATCTATTTGAGTATATGTATACGTGTGAGTTGAAAATCTCAACTCTCCATTTATTGCCGAAGCTTGCTTTTGTCGGTTACATTTTTCATTGTCCGTATGGATGGGGTTAGGATTCTGTGAGGCTTATGGAGAAACCCCACACATCCTCCAAGAGGAGTTGATATAGCACATAATAGACAACAGCAGTGCCACACATACACAACAGTCTCGTGTAGACAGGACAGAGACAAGACAAGTTTTGAAGTTATGCTGATGATTATGATAGGGAAATTGGATGAGGGTCAGAAATTCGAAAATTTGGATGAAATTATTTATGGATGCAATAGAAAGCCATCATAAAAGTCATCATAAAGCAATATACTTTGGTGTTCAATGTTTGAATGATATTATTACACTCTATGCGTATGTTACATCATGCTCCCTATTACTTCATCGTTTCAGCACAATTGTTACATTATCGCATTGCATCCTGCTACGTGCTACTTTCCTCTTGCAAGAGAAACTCCACGGCGATAATAATGTTGAAGAGCTCATAAAATGAAATTCTGGATGAAATCTTTGCTCACAGAGATTTCTCTAGAAGACCTCTCGTAAGTAAGATGTACAGCTCTCAATTTACACTGTTGTTAAAATAGTTGCCGGGAAAAAATGATGAGGAATGTAGACATTTTTAATGACATGAATCCCAAATGAGTAAGTTCGACTCATTTTCACCCTTCTTTTACACTGCTGGAAGTGACTGGTCTTGCATGAATTGCTGCGATTAAAAAGAAATCATACCATTAAGGAAGTATGTACATGATGTATTCAGCACAATTTTTAATGATACTTTTTTCTTCCAGAACAATGTGGAGGAGAATGCAACTACTTACATCACGGCGGATATCCCACTGTTAAAAAGTAAGTTTATAATCCGTATTGTAGAGTCTAAAATCATTGCTTATCTCAAGCTTGTGGAGCAATCTTCATGTATAAAATTTTCAGGTTCATAAACATGTAAAAATGCTTATACATTTAGATAACAAAGCGTTTTGGCATTGTGCTTAGTTGAAATAGTTGTTCTGTAGCTGATAATGCAGTTGCTTTCCCAACTGGTTCTGTCATGGAAGTGTATAAATACTGGTAAATATATTATTGATGACCAAAAAGAATGTTAAAGTCAATCGCAATATTTTACATCCATAAAGTTGTAGCTATAAACGATCATTTAGTATGTATATTACATGTAAAGTCATCCAAACCAAAGTTGCTAACTTGGATTGGGTTTAAGTGAGTGAGTTATTGGTTATCCATACCTTTAAAATTATCAAGTAAAGTATGATTAAGTTGTTATACTTATATTGAGATGCTGTTAGCTATGCAGGTAAGTCGAGTTTGTTGCATGTTGCTGAAGAAGGGTAATTACCAAGCTTGTGCTCAAGCTGTGTAGTCATACTAAGACTAACACGGCCGAAAAACTTTTAAAGAGCAGGGCTGATTTAAAATAAATATAGAAAAGGCGTCCATGAAATGCTGAATTTGTGTACGGGAAATTGTGTTGCAAAAGAGTTTTGAAAAGGCAGTAGAGCTGGCTGAAAAATATACGGGAGAAGCTGAAGCGGTTGGTAAGAATAGTTTCAAAAGCGAGGTCTCTTAAATTCGTTATTCACTTGAGCGGCTTTTACGTACTAAGTTTTATTGACTGACATTTCTGAGATGCCTTCAACTATTATATCTTGTGAACACAGCGAAGGTCTTCATCAGTTTCCGCATATGAGAGGAGCAAGAAGAAACACGTGGAGTACACTAGTATCTGTATGTGTAAAGTTCTCGAGAGAAAAATATTTCCAGGGCGCATTCAGAGTTCCTGTCAAACTCTACTTTAGATTTGGGGGATACATTATATGAGGCAGATTAGACATTCATTCCAGGAGCTGGATGCTTGTGTATACTTGACATATTTGATAATAGGGATGTTTTCATCTATAAGGCCTCCTTATTCTATCAAACTTGGGTGTAGAGAGGCTGGATTGTACATTATTTAGGTTATTCTTTCAAAATCCACACATATGTTTGCTTCTGATTACCCTACTCCCGTCCCTCTCTTGTGTATCATCACAACAGTGCATATATGTGTTGTGAAGCTGAATTCATAACAATGACGTTATAGATGACGAAAGGAACTAACCTCTGAGCACGTTTGACTCCTCTGTAGACATGACATATAAGTTGGAAGGTACATAAGGAGGGAGATATTATTGAGTGAAAGCTGAATGAAAAATTTCACAAGGGTTAATAGTGCGGGATAAAATTTGGATAGCAGGCAGAAGCAAGGATGTTGATTCCCCAAACTATTTTCTCTGTCTCTATCGTTCAAGTACATCCCTAGCCATCTTCTCATTAGGTTTGGTTTATTAAAAACCATCGATTTCTGACAAACTTGTTTCTAAACTTCTTGATAATGAATGAAGTTAGTGAAGAGGTAGAAAAAAACACTAATAGAGTAAAAATTAAAAATAACACAGTAGTTCACATAGATTTTACTATAGAAAACAGTAGAAACTACACACTACACTGCAGCAGAAAAGCACCAAGTAGTGTAGAAAACTGTCTATATGTAGTTTGTTCATGCGTTTCATATGTATGTTTTTTATAAAGCAAATTCATGGTGGTTGGTGATTTTGAATGGCGGTTTAAAATGATTGGAAATTGATTTTCTAAAATCACTGTTTCGAAGCAGGATTCGTTGAATTACTGTCGGGAAGATCCAACCATGTGAATGTTGTTGCGGGTAGACAAATAATATCTGAATATGCTATTTTCTTGTATACACAGACTATCTCATTAACATAAGCGTGTGCTATATAAAATGGAAATTGAAGTGCTGAGTTGTGGTTTTCGTGGTGTAATTTATTACATTTATAAAAACGATTCCATGGGCTCTCATGAATTAAAACGTCTACAGGACTCACGGAGCAAGGGTAAAAAACCAATTTGTGTGCATAAAATCGACGATTGAAGCACACATGAAATATGATTTTTACCTTTATACACACATTAATCCTGGCAGTGATGTGAGTTTGAAATGACCATTTCTTAATGTTTGCATTGTAATACCACAAAAGTCTCTTCGGCATCATTACATATTGTAATTTTACATTATTCTGCATCGATTGCGGAACTATTTGTTCCTTGAAATGAATTTATTGTATGATTAAAGCCAACATCCTTTCATGAATAATCTCAAGTATTCAAAAGATCCCTTCACGATTTCAGCATTTTTATCGTGTTTTGAATTATATTCAAATTTATAACCGAGAGGACGAACGGGTGAAAATACAACGAACAAAGGAGTTTCTACTTGGTGGCGTACCTATTTCGTCTCTACTAATATCAAGTGCTAATAAGTTGCTCAGTATTTAATAAAGTGCCTTGAACCTCAAACTTTGAGGCAGCGATGGAAGTTCTTACGGCAATTACAAATAAAGTTAATTCTCCTTCACCTTCTCGTTGATGGTTCGAATGGTGGGCAGGACTGTGTGGGGGTTATTAAAAGTATAAGTATAATACTGCACGTATCAAAAATGCTTTCATACTGTGTAAATGTATAAGGAGGTGATGTCATAAGAAAATCATATTGAGGATTCAAGTAGCGCTTATCCCTAAATCATAAACTAATATTTAAAGTTAGAACAGCAATATGTGTAATAGGTGTTCAATATACATTTGTGTCAGATAATTCCAATGAGAGAAGCACTTATTATACATAGAAATACATACATTCCTGCCTGTGGAACTAGTGATTAGCAAAATCTCTGTGTATGGAACGCTAAAATGTTCCATAGATGTAGAGAGAGTCATCTGTAAGTACTCATTCCTGTATTAAAATCGTGCAGGTTTTACTTATTGGTAAAATATGATATCGACTTTTCGAATAAATAAATATTTGTATTATGTCATTTGTATTAGAAGATATACATACTAATTGCGTAAACTCCAATAGTTTTCTCTCTTCTCTATAGTACAGACATATATGAAGAAAGGTCGTGCCATTAATTTACAGCTTCACAACCTAAACTGGTAGTAGAATTTTTTGCAACATACATAGACTAGAATGACCAATGATATAAAAATTATTTTGAGTTTTTGCTCATGAGCTCTTAGAGTTGAACTTACCAGCAGAAAGTTGCACTTCGAATTCGTTTCATTAAAATGGTAAAATTGTTCGTATTCCAATTTCCTTTCAGTTGAGGTCTGCATCAGTTCATTTTCGTTTCTTGATCTGATGTTAATTGTGCTGTGGTGTAGCAGTTGATGTCTGTTCTTATTACTCGATTGTTGCTCAGTGCACTCGTTAACTTTTAACAATGAGTGGGTATATCTGCATTTTAAAGTGCGTTTTCCTTCAAAACTTGGTATATACTTGCAGACACACAGATTTTTGTTAACACTGAACCTAGCAAAACACCCGTCCATAACCAGAGTCCGCACCTATGCCTTTATCTTTCCCCAATGTGTATGTACTGCGCTTATATATGATCGTATATGCTGTACAGGTAATAATGTATTTAGTTTACTACAGAGAAATTGTCTTGTTTTTTCCAAACATAAAAACTAAAAGGATAGTTTCATTATTACAAGTTGAGTGAGACTAAAGGACATACTCTTTTTCTGTGGTTAAGACTGCAGTCACACCCTTTTTTATTGCTCTAATGAATTTGCATTTATGGATCGGGGCTGATGCTCAGCTATCAAGTGAGTTATAGGAATGCTACTCTTTGAATGTGATGCACATATACCGAGGAATATTTTTTTCACTCCTACCGCTTCTTTATATGTAGTATGCAGAAAAATCTCTATATACTCATGTATTGTTGATACTGCTTCCAGATTCAAAGCCTTTTTAAACCTCCTTTCATACTCAACTCACGTGTGAGCTGTACTTATGGATAACCCGGAACAAGAATCTGTGGTAATCAAGTGATGAAATCCAACTTGTGTCAACACAATGTCATTGGATATACACTTACATATGACATGACACATAAATACACATAAAAAGCGAAAGTTTCCCTATTATTCTTAAATTAGAAAATATGCCTAGATACAGATTTCTTTACATACAGTGGAGTCAACTTACCCCCGCCGCGGTATTGGAGCTTCGACAAAGAGAAATAAACATTTTGAATTAGCAGTGAGAAAATGTAATGATTTGAGCGGCGGTGTAGACTGACCAAATTGACTTCGTACTCCTCAACAGGACTTGTTTTCTCAAGAATCCATTAAATAGTCTCCTTGTTCATTTACATTGAATACCCTCACATTTCAAAAACGCATAATAGCATTTATGAATAATGGCTTCGTGGATAATTAAATGTGTGGTTTATGAGCTCTGTTGGTGATCCGGTTGAGAAATATTCAAGTTCGTTAGTTTTGAATCATGTAATAGCGTTATCCAGTTGAATATTTTTTTTACCTCGTTACAATTCTGGGCTTGTTTTGAGACGATCAAGTCAAGTATAAGTTGTGCTTTTAAGTAAAAATCAATTTTGACTGACGAGATCAGATTGAGCTTATGGATTAAAAGATATGAAATAAAGTTATATATGGGAAGGGTTTATCGGAACGGTATTTGGGAGCGAGTGAACGAAGGCGGATGGACGGAGGAAAAACGACAAGAAGTGTTTTCAAAAAAATGTTTTGTGATAAGATGAGGGAAAGAAGTTTTCAGATATCTACATGTGTAGTTAGTGTAAAAAGAGAAAGGGTTTGCTTTTTCAAGTGTTCGGATACAAATATTGGCCCCTTGATATGCACCCGTTATGATGTAACTTGCGGTTGTGCATGTAGTTCTCTTTCGTGCTCGAGTTAGTTACTTGCCTTGTTGTATCGTTGCAACCATGATGTGCTCACGTAGCTAAAATATAGTCAAAGAATGGCCTTCTGAGGGACTTTTTATCAGGCTCTGTGGATTTGAAAAAAGCTAGTGTTATGTTGAGCGCCGAGTTTTGGTGTGGCGAGTGACAATGCAGAGGAAATTGAATCGGAGCTTGTCTATCCATGTAGCTATTATTCTCGAAGAAGATGCGAGTGCCAAAGACGAGTAGCTCTGTACGTATAGACTAGCAACATTCTGTACCCGCACTGATTTTGAACCCATTGTGAAGGACTTTTGATACTGCGACTCTTGACTGACTGACGAACTAGTACACATACACAAACAAACTCTTTGACGGGAGACGAAGGACCCTCTTTGCTAACAGTAGCACTTATCTTGGTAGGATTTTCTCGTATACTTTCCACCATTCTCCACTTTTCTCTGTGTTAATATTATCGGTACGTAACCGCTGATAGGAATGAACGACGACAGTACTTCATTTACTCAACTTCTCATCGTGCCGATCCTATACATACTCTCAGCTTCTCTCTTTAACCAGTTCTATACCCTTACCATAGTGTCTATTTATGCTGACATTCTTGATGGCTTGCTTGCTACCAAAACCAAACCAAAGCCCAAAAGACGATGAATCTTGCCTGACTTTCCTTAGCCTTTTCCAAAAAATTTAGGCAAGTTCAGGAGAAGTGAGACAGACTCACGTCAGTTTTCTCCGCAAGTACTACACTGATCTTATATATGCGATAGTATATGATCGTGCCTGTCAATCTTATCACTTATATAAATATATTATATAAATTTATACTCAATTGTGGGCGCAAGTAGTCATTCCATATCTAGTAGCTGGTATAAATTGGTTTTTGGTCTATAGGAATCCAAAAAGATTCAAGTAACGGAGATTCCATTGGGAGAGTTGTACTTCCTGGGGTGTTAATGGTGCATCACATAGTCTTCACAATGTAGTTTCAGGTAGGCTGATAGCAAGATATGCACATACACAGTCACTAATTGTACAATCACACGGCGTGGGGACAGAGAGGATGCCGTGAAAGAGAATGATGAGCGACAGTGCGTGTGTGATAGAAAATTGAAGAATGCAGTGAAATTAGCTGCATTATTGAACAGTCATCTCATGTCTCTTGATGAAATGGTTGATGGTCTCTCGCTGGCGTGTGTATAGGAAAATGAGAGTAGTTAAAATCGGTGAAATCAACTTTAAATGAAGAAAATGGAGTCATACAAAGTGTTGGCATAACCATTGCAAGTGTGCATGAGTGTAGGTAAAGAATAGTTAACTAAGAGAATGTGGAAGCAAAAGAGAGGGAATGAATAGCCATGTAAGTGGTTGTTGGGAAGTCTGAGGGTTTGTTGATTGAAATGGCCTACGATAAGTATCGGTCGATCGAGTAGGCGTTGAAGGCTCAAAAGGGAGTTTTCAATTATGAGCTATTAAGAGCTCCTTGACTTTGCAACTGGGCTGTAACCATGTGTCACTCACAGTTCGGTAGAAACTTTTTCATTATCATCATCTTGTTCTTTCGTATTTGTCCGTGCTTTCTGAAGTGCGAGAATCCCATACTAAATACGATGTAGCTTGTGCACACGTTTCGATTTTGTAGCTATCAGTGCTCATGGTAATATAACTAATAGGAAATATCCAAAGAAGGTTCACTATATTTGGCAGTGAAATTTATAATCCTTTAATGTACGGAGTTTTTAGAGTTTCGTAGACTTAGATTTTTTAATGCATCTAAAAATCAGAATTGTTAACTTTAGTAGATGTACTGTACAAAGTGTTTTATGACTGTGTATGAGAATTCTTTTTTGACGACGGTCCATCCCATGTGGAATGCGTCTATGGGCTATGAGTAACGCTTTTTTACAAGTTATGGTTTGTTCAGTTTGATTGTACGCTACCATTTATGAGTTGTTGTCTTGTTAAATAACGTTCGCAAGAGCTTTACGCACTACAATGTAACCCTCTGCCTACAAACGGAAACATGATTGAAGTGCTGTGTTATTATAGGAGACAGTTGTTTACTGGGCTCTACTCCGGTGTGAGTTGTTAGTATAGTGCTACTATTCACTAACTGGTTACTACACTCTTAGCCACACCATGATATCTCATGAAGGTTTCATAATGATGAACTGAAAAAGAAAATAGGCATTCCTACACTTGCAACGCCGGAAAGATCAGTAACTTATCCGATGACGCTGGGATTCTAAATGTTTTATTGAGCTATCGGTGTACTGTGCAAAGATAGGTGGACGTGAAACAAATGAACATTGTTGTTGAGCACTCAACTTGTTGGTTGTCTTCAGTTAGAGCGCCTTAAATTTTTCTCGAACGCACTTTTTTCCTCACTCTTCAAAGTCTAATCACAAGTAGTATTTGCCTAACGAACCATTGGTCCACGTATGCAAATGAACATCGTCAAGTCAAAAAATTACTAGGGAATTTTTAAAGTATGGCTTCAGCTGACGGATTTAATGCGAATAGTCGCTCGCAGTCTTCTCATTGTCTGACTGTCTAATTATTATCTTGCGTCAAGGAGGAAAAGATGTAAAGGAATATCTTTCACTTCTTTCCATTATTAACTTTACACATGATTTTTTGTTCAAGTGATACCTCTTTCACAGGGTAAATTGTATGTGCATAGCTGTATGTATATACATAATACTTACTTGAGTCGATAATGTACACATACCTCACTGCTCAAATGTGTCTACAATGTAATGCAAATCGTGGAAAAAATTATTGTGAATTTCAGAGACAAAGGTACTTAAAAGAATATTTTGAATATAAGCTTTACACAAATGATTACAAGACCTCATCTTATACGCCTTGTTGTCGACGTAACTCATTGTTCTCAGTAAATTCATTGGTCTGCTTCCATTGCCACAATGTGTGTAAATATTTAATTGTCGAGTGCTCCTTACATATACGATGATGCCATAAGTACTCTCTAGTACTATAAATATATTTATACACTTGATTCTTTGCATTTAGACGGCAGGGAAGCTTACCGTCTTGAGAGTCAGGACGCGGTCAACTTCTGATGTTACGTCCAAAATTAATATTTGCCATTTAAATCGCCTCCACTCAAACATTCAAGGGAAAAGTAGCGAGGAGTTTTACCTTCCGAATGCCTCAAATTCTTGAGGACAAAGTAGCCCTCTTTTCCAACATATGTACTTGTAAAGTCAACACACATAGTACATACATGTGTACCTATTTGCGTTTCTTGCATTGAACTTCAAAACCAAGTTAATTTGAATTTCAACTCTAAATTTATTTTATACCAATTAGCTAGCCACAGTGGTATCATTACCTCCAGATTTAGTTAACTAAATAATGTAAACAGGGATGGTATTAAAATTTTTACTATGTATTTGTAATTTACAAGATCTTTAACTAATGCTATTGTTAGTTTTTTAGCTAAGTTTTCCCGAATAACCAGAATTTATTACCCCAATTCCCGACAATATTAGGGTTATGCCAGAAAACTAGAAATGGTGCGTTACTGGAGATTCCTGTAACATTCCAGAAATTTTCCTGTAACGGCCCCTGTCGAAATTTCCGTGTATGAATAGGATGCTCCTAACTCTCTACAATAACTCAAGACTCACGGAAATCCGTGTGTACTCCCGCAAATATTTTTAATGAGTACATTTTAAATAAATAATACTTGCTAAAATCCAACTTTTTACCCACGTACACTTAATCCGAGCCACATTATTACATTATTATTATTATTTACGTTATCATCATTAAATACTTATTAACAATCTATAAACAATTTCCCCAATTTACAATTTAGTTGCTCACCTAAAACGGACATTTATTTTGCATGCTAACTTATGCAAATATGTATATATCCATATGTGCATACGTTCGCATATAAGTGCACGTACAAACAAAATTAAGAGGCTAAAAAGAGTATACCTCTGGTCATCTTATAAAAGCGCACCTGTTGGGTAGTTAAGGATACTTAAATATTTATATCTATTACAAGTATACATAATAAATTAGGGACAAGCACGTCAAGCACTATTATGACCGCACATGGATAATAGGAATTGCAATTTAATTTGCCTCTCTTATACAAAATATATTTGCCCCATACAAAACATATGTTCAGGCTCTATACGAAATATAATTATTGTCTTCTACAATCAGGTATTTTTACAAACATATGACTGCCCTAGTAAAAAATATAATTTGCCTCTGATGGACAAAATTGACCGAACATATTCGATACATCGCAACCTATCAAAATGGGTAATTAAAGTGTGAGGAAAGGGAATGGGAAGCTTGGGAAGGCAGGAAAATCGTGCCGAAAAAGTGTTTTGAAGCACCCTTGAGCCATCTGTAAAGAAGGGAGTCATACTTGTAAGAAACCATGTAAATCTGTTGCTTAAAAACACGAGCATACATACATTTATGAGTAAAAGACCCAGTATGGGTAAATGTTTGGGAATTGGGAACCCAAGAGCGAGAGCAACCCTATCCAGCAGCCTGGCTGGTGCATAATATAAATATGTATACACATATGAATGGCATACGGGACTTTACGGGAGAATGAAGGTTTAACGCTGTGAGTGAGTGAGCGTCACATTTGTTTACATGTGAGAGCGGCTTTTATATACAATTTTTGTCCCTTTTATTACTGAATGAGTAGAGTAGAGCACAAGGCTAAATACGGGAATGTCCGGCTTCTCATTGATTGAAAGGGAGGCAAAGTGGCGCTGGAATACAAATTATTGTTGATAATAATTTATGCCAACAAAGTCACAAAGGGAAACTTTTAAAGGCAAAAAAGAACTTTTACACACAGAAAAATCTATAGTTATTGGTATTTAATATGAGTGACTGCGACAGTGAAATATGTACAGTAGAGGAAGTGGACAATGAGGAAGATTCAGATATGAAACCTATAGTGATAGAGTGGACCTCTGGAACAATTAATATTAATCCAGACCAAATTTCTGAGACTGAGACAGAGGATACAATAATAGACGACGACGAAAATGAAGGTGAGAAAGGGAGGATAAATATGAAGCCCATGGAGGCATCTTGTTAAATATTACTGCGACAATAAAAATTTGCAATATTTATACTTTTATGGTAATTCCGCCGATTCCAAGATAATAGCACTTATTTGGATATTTTTTGGGTTGTTACAGCTGGACTCATGGACCTATGTACGAAAATACTGACTCATCTTTCTTACAACCTTCTTTACACCATAGAACCTTGCTTTACATACAGCTTTTTAAAAGCAGATTTTTAGTATGTTGGTCGTTGTCAAACATTCTTTTTGGTCATTATTCCATGTTATTAGTTAACTGCGCAAGGTACGAGGTATACGGGTGAGGTTTTAGGGTGGATAAATGGAGTTCACATTCTTGTGATCTTTTGCCTGATGATCTCCTATGTCCTATATGCTTTGAGTACTTATTATGAAAAACTTATTGCATGATATTAATGCGTTGTTCACGGATAGGTCATATAATCAAATTGCTGGGCCAGGAACCAGCATACTCACATGAAGATACAATTTCTAAGAATAATAGTAGAAGATAGAGATTAGTTGAGTTGAACTGCTTTGCAAGCTTGTGTATTACAAATGTGTTTTCAATATTAATTTAATGTTGTTGGTCTAGGTATGAAACCACGGGAGGGTAAAGACATGGTTCTGGGAGGAATGGCAGCTCCAGCTGACGTATTTTGCAGTGTCCCAGGTCGACTATCTCTTTTGAGCTCCACGTCCAAGTATAAGGTGACAGTTGGCGAAGTCCAGCGAAGGCTCTCGCCCCCAGAGTGCCTCAATGCTTCCCTCCTTGGTGGTGTTCTAAGACGGTGAGTGAACTCATTTTGATTGGAGGTTCTCAGTTTGGTCGAGGGTTTCTCAATGCTTACTACTATTGTCCTTTTTTGTCTGTAACTGATTTGTTTGTTTTGTAAAGTATCTTTGTATTTATAGTGCAACTTATTGAACTTGTGTTATTAAACCATGTATGGAGAAATTAAGCTGGAGTTTGGTGTTGACTAAAAAAAACGTTGAAGCAATTATATCCATATTGAAATTAAATGTTGGGTTTAAACTAATGAACAACAGTGAAGATAATATTTAATCCTTCATGTTGCTGCTCCACGTTTCACAACTTGTACACGATGATTGATTTGAATTTTTAATTGAACCCGTTTACTGACAAATAACGGCAAGATTTTTCCAGGAGATACAATGATTAAGGAACCCGAGAGACGTGCGTAGCCTACACATATATTTGTTCATTGTGAGCTTTTTGATTCTCCGTATCAGACCTATCTCATATGTAATGAGTAAATGTGAGAAGAAATCAAGGGTTTTGATCGTGTGAAAATTGTCAAAAGTACTTCTACTGCGAAGGGGTCAACGAAGACGTACACACGATGTTTTAACATCTGAGAATTTTTAACAGAAACAACCCTGTGATTACCCTAAAGTTGAACCAAAAGGCACCCATCATTATAATACATCTAACTAATCATCATGAAAATACAGGGCACGCAACGAACTCTCCTTTTTCTTGCTTCAAAATATATGATACACGCATCAGATTGTTGAACAATGTTATTACAGTACGGTACTTGTAGTGTGTAAAGCTTACAGTGTATGTACGCGAGGATATGTCCACCCAAACATTTTTTCTTGTGGGGAAAAGGCTCTTGAAATAAATGTTCCAGGAAAATCAATTTCATACTGCGCTATTCCTGTCCGGTAACATGGAATGAGAAAACTTCTTTAAATAAATACAATTTCGATGGTCGGTCATTATGATAAGGTCGGCAACAAATTACAAAATGTGAGTCGCCGAGTGTTAACAGGAGTGCTAGAGTCAATGGAATCTCATGTACAACGTCTTTTGTTTAGGATGTAGTGTCAACTGTCGACTTTTGTGCTTATATAAGTCGAAGCTGGCTGGCAATATAATTGTAATTATGTATGACGGAGACCATCACACATTCACGCGTCCACCAAATCATGTTTGCATACATACAAGAAACCACTAGGAGGGCCTAAAATATTTATCTTCAAGACTCCGATGGAACGTCCTTTCTACAAAATTAAAAAATTGTACAATATTTAAAACAATATGATGCCAACCACAGGATGAAAAATTCTATTGGTTGATTGGACAGAGTACTACGGTGTATTTAGATGCAACAAGCGATGTACCAGTGAACGATGACGTACTCATTTACATACAAAAATATAAGTATAGACATGTTTCAACTCTCACACTGTAGGTACAGGCTGCATAATAACAAACTGGGTGCATGTTATAATACACAGATTGGTTTATTATTGGAACAGGTAGTAGCTCTCATCGTTTATCATCGGCCAATCGTTTAAGAGACGAACGTCATAGTTGGGACAAGAATTTGCTATATTATTTAACTATCTTAGAAAAGCATGCCTTGTTTCTTGTATTCATTACGGCTTGACAGTCAGTTTCCAGGGTTGATTGCATGTGCATATGTACATACATGATATTTAAGGCCTGGTTAAAATAGTGCCTTGAGTACAGATATTAATGTACTGTACTTCGTTGTTCTTTTATGCTTCCATCCTCGCTTATGTTTATGTATTGAGGGAGGTAGAGAGAAAGACGGAGAAGCGCTAGAAAAAATTGATTAATGCCTTTTGTTAAAAAAGATTCCTGGGGACGGGGTGTAAGAAAGATTGGATAGGAAAGACCTTGTTGGACGAGCAGTGGTTTAATGAAATGTCAATTCAGACAATGGGCAACACGTTGACTGAAAAAGAAAACCAAACTTTTAAAGGGGTAAAAATCTCAACTTTTGGTACGTGCAAGTAAAAAGCATGTAACAACTAATCGCTCGGAACGAGAAATATATACGTAGTGCCATAAAAAATATGGAATACTTTCAGGATGCGTACCATCGATTTAGACTTGCACTTAAAAATTTGAAGCAGCCGATTTTAGGCTTGTTGCTTTTGAATAATACTTCATAGTCCGTAATATTCTGGATTCCAAATAAAAGCTTCTTCAGTTTGCGAAGGCTTGATTTCCTTGTTTAGACCGGTATTTGTAGTTAGAATGACTATAGGACTATGCCATGTAAAGAAGTGTGGATATATGCAGGTGCATTCAGGAGTTAAATTGTTGGTGTCTGGACTCTCCAGTCAATAAATTTCTATAGGAATTGAGATCTAGATTTATGTAAGGACTTATGTAATGTAACAAATTTTTCGGTTTCGTTATTTGACATAGGGCTAAATTATCTGGAACTTTTGGTTTTCAATATGCATTGTAAAATTGGAGCGCATTGGTTGTTTGCTGTTGCTAAGTTGCGGTATGCATATAAATCTATCTATGATTATAACGAAGCTTGACGTGGTTCAATTATGGTCAGCCTTGCGACCTGCTTCATGCTAAAGTAGAAGTAAGGGAGCGTACTTTAAGATGATTGAGAATCACATGTCTCAGGTGTTAGGGTTAGAATCTTTCTCCTGGGCAAGAGGAGTGTAAACGCGGATGAAGAACGATGCAGAGACTTTAGGATCTTGTTTTTCTTAATGATATTTATCACTGTGATTGACTCAAAGGTAGCCTTGTTCTCTCTTCTTCAGTTCGAGATTTCTCTAAAAAATTCCGATTGTATTATTTGGATTCAAATAATAATTATGTTTCGGAGGTCTCTCATTAAAGAACAGCATGTACTTGTAGTGTTTATGCTCAGCGTCAGTGTGTTTCCAAACCTTATATGTATATTTCATGGCGTAATGTAACTGGTTACAATTAGTACTCTTCTGCATAATATGATGGATTTGAGATTGAGATAACTATTTAGTTGCAGATTATTATTATGCTACGATCTGGTTTTCAAACTCCGATTTCTCCATGATTCCTTTTTTTGACGAGTACTAGGTTGTGTAAATAAGAAACCAAGGAACCTTTGAATGAAGTAACTAGTGACCATGGCTTGTAATCTTAAATTTTGTAGAGAAATTGGTTCGGAGTACAAATCGATAGATCAAGTATCTCGTAGGTATTATATGTAGGTAGTTTAGTTTGTTGGCGTATCGTACTCGCGAGCTCTACATCTTTATAATCTGGGAGCGTTTACAGTAACACCAAGTTTTAGTTTTTGTTGTGCATTTTTCAAGATTATTATTTATATTTCTACGTACTGCCGTTGAACGAAAGCTTAGTATCGGTATCAAACAAGTTTTTGCTTATACTACTTGGAGTAAACGCAGAATGCGCGTCATCATGAGCGGCGGATTAAGGCTTTTCAGTGCTCGAAGTGAATACATGCAAGCCGTTGCTTCCACAATCTTATTGAGTGCTCCACCAATTCTAAAATATATGCTTTTAAAATTACAAATTGTAGACTAGTATAGGATGAATATATGCATATAGCAGCGTCGTTTCTTTATGTTTTTATGCCTTTCGCCCAATGCAAATTTCTGCAAAAGATTAAGTATTGTTAAAAAGATGGGTGTACTTTGAATATTTTGATGAATCTTTATTATTCACCGCTCTTGAAACCTGTACAGATTATCACGATAAAAATTTACCCTGTTCTCGCCCATTCATTGTTTCATTGAGAAATACGCACTTGCAATTTATCACACATTAGCAATTTCTTGTTACAGTTAGTTATGCAACTCAACCTATCCAATTGAGTAGATAGTTTTGATCACATTCCCGACTCGCCTTCATCATTTTCTAGATGGGTGAATGAGGTATCACAATTTTAGACACACGTCACTACTTACCATACGGTTGAATGTGTTATATGCATTTTCTTAGGACTTAATAAGGAATACTATGTTTAGTTCAAACGGGGCTAAAAACAGCGCGTCGTCTAATCACTAATATCTTGAATTAATCGCACTCACCATTGTCTGTCTTCTTGGGAATAATATTACGTATATACACATACGCTGTTTCGCTAAGTGCACGACACACAAGTAATACATGTTCATTTGCAGTGAAAATGTGCAAGGGTTGTTGTTTGTTCCGGAGCCACGCCGAAAAACTGCTATGTAAATGGCTTTCATAAAATCGTTTTCCAGTTTACGACAACTTTACGACTGACCTGAGTGCTGGATTACCACCAGAAAAACAGCTCACATATGAATCAATGTTGTTGTCTAAAGAGTGATCAGCAGTAAATGTGTTTAGGCAGTATTAACGTGGCCATTATTTAAACCGTTTTCATGAAAGATTTATTGTTAATGTTAGTTCTGTTGCGTAAGCGTAATATAACATTTAACATGTAGATTTACATTTCTTGGTTTCCATCGCGTCGAGCTCTGGAGATGTTTAGGCAGAGACTTTATCATTTTTTATTGTCTTTATTTGAAGTATAGGTGTTATTATATGTGCAAGTCCAGGGCAAACATATTTCGGAAAACTATCTCGAGAGGAAGTCATTAGCTTAGTTGACAGTTATTACATGTATCCGATTACGATATGATAGTAAACTTAAGGGCCTGTTTACTTCCATTTATTTAGAATGAAAAACATTTTGTTCTCCTCATTGGAATCAATAAAGAAAACATCAAACAATCTAAACTTCATACACTTTTTTATTTGCATGTAGAGAACGTTTTAAGCTGTTACTGTAGTAAGGGAGAATAGTAAGAGTTTTCGTTATGTGTAAGAGCCATTTCATAAGCCGTGTTGAGGCTGATAGGGTGTCAAATTTCACCTGTTGTTTTGGTGCCGCTAGATTGAGAAGTTAACTACTTTTTGATCGACCCCATGTGATGGTTCCTTCATGACTTGAGTATGAAAACACAATTAATATGCATGAAAAATGTGGTCAAGAGAAACATATCGGTCTTAAGGTTTCAGGGTTTTGATTTTTTAAGCATTTTGATTAAAGACTGTAATTTCTGTCCTGGAAAAAGTTACATCTTGTGCGTTAGCTATCATGTCTCAGAATTGAATATGAAGAAAAACCGGTAGCAAGCTCAAATTTGGGTACATAAGTCTCATGGTGAGCACTAGGTTCGTAGTGAGAAATTATGTAGGTAAAATTCTTCATTGATGTATGTACGTGCATTGTTGACTAAAGAATACATTGATAAAGACGGAGGGCAACTGCCTCTGGACTTGTTGGAAGGTATATAACCCTAGGTGTGTATGTATAAGTATTGAACGTGCCGCAAGGGTGGAACACTGTGGAGAGGATCTATCCGTCATAAAAGCGATGGTGGTATGCGTCGAAATAGTATAATCACTGAGTACAGCAGAGCATGAAAGGTTGAAATTATTTTTCAAAACTAGAAGCAGTCAGAAGCATCATGAAAATTTCGGGTTTTTATGCTCAGTTCGTGGCTGGAAATTATTAATAGGTTGACTTTTTGATCATCGTGTTCACAAGTGGTCGAGTCGCAACTGAACAGTAGCAACAAGCTTGTTGTTACTTGTACGTAATGGCTCACCTTTCCCTCCACTTCTCGAATCTTGTAAATTATTAAATGATGCTTGGTGTACACACATCGCACTTTAATTTTCTTACATTGGCTTCTGGATTTCATCACTTATAAAGATAAGAATTTTTTTACCTCGTGAGTATGGTCAAACAAGATCCACTGATTGTTTTTCAACAAATTCTACTGTACTTATACAAATTGTTACACCTTTCATGCATTGGACTTTCTTGCTTCTTGATGCTTTACGATGCACCATTTCCGCTAAAAAACTTTCTCCTTATGATTAATATTTTTTAGTGCCTGAAAAAGTTTGATTTTAATTTCGTGATGTTTGAATTACAGGGCGAAATCAAAAAATGGTGGGAGGCTGTTACGAGAGAAGCTGGAGAAAATTGGTCTCAATTTACCGGCTGGACGACGCAAGGCTGCCAATGTCACCCTTCTCACCTCCCTTGTCGAAGGTAAGTCATTGCAAATACATATCTGCATACACACATACATCTGATACATGTAGGGTAATCTCTCCATTTCTTCGTTATTGTATTCAATCCCTTGTCCTGAAACAAAGAATGTTTTAAGATTCGAATTTTCATCTCGAAAATAAAATTGCAACGAACAATTCAGGATTATCAATACTCGACCTCAAGTCTGAAACTAATTACATTGGAGCTCAAAGTAATAAATCGCCTTCGAAAGGAAAACTTCCCGGTTTTTTCTTTCAAACGTCTTCAGCAATATTTTTCGGTTATTTGATTCGAACAGACCGTGCGGAAGAATATTGGTTTCGGGTTTCTGGTATGACCATGAAATCTATTTCATTTAATATGAAAGAAGTTACGCTCGACCTAAGTATTGTTTTCCTTTTAATCACTACTATCTACAGCTATGTACGTATGTATGAAGAAATATTTGTGTGTATTCCCTACAACCTTTGAAGTTTAACTTCAGCTCTTTGAGTTTGGGGTTTTAGGTATGGTCCGAATTTTTTTAATATCTGTGGTCAAACACGATTTTTTTTATTCTTTGCAATGTAGAAGACTTTGCAGCATAGGGTGAGGTTTTGGCTCAATGCAAGCGTAAAAATAGAGAATCCACGGCATATTATAGCTTGTATGGAAGGGAGAGCATCACAGGAAGGAAATGAAATTATCGGAATGTCAAGTTAGTGAAAGCCGAGAGGATGTAATGGAAGTGATTAGAGGTGTCAATAATGCTGGGATATACTGTGTATGTTGTGTTCTGTGGTATACCATTAACTACATACGTTGCATCATTTTTCGTTGCCGTCTCAAAGTCCAGAAGTTTCAGTAGCACTAATTGAACACTCGTATAAAAGATCTAGATCTTGGAGGAATACACAAGTGTAGCATTGTAGTCAGTTAGCTCGTTTGACTGTTTCCGAAGGGAAATAGAAGGGATATCCAAAACACGAATAGGATGTATGTTTAAGGAGTATATAGCCCATAGCTTTAAATTACAGGAATACTACAGATAGAGGTTCCTCTTTGTCAATCTTTGTACCACCAAAAGCTTGTGTCAGCTGGTCAGTAGCAGTTGGAAGCCTCTGTAACTTGAAGAAATGACTGGATACATATCTGGACTTCGTAGGAGATAGTAGTGAAATTGTATCTAAAAAATGTGATACATAATTATCCAGCCTTAATGCTGGAATACAATTTCTCACCAGTTTGTTCTTTGGTATCTATCCCTACTATTTTATCTTTTTATCGTATGTTAGTGATGCCATTGTAGGGACGATTTTCTTGTTTACCTTATGCACGTATATATGTATGTATCTGTGCCGAAGCACACCAGCAGGAATCTGTACACATGAAATTGTAGGGCATACACTTTTCACCATGTGGGTATTTTTCCATGATATAGTTGGAGGGTATTGTAGATAGTCAATAATGTACATGTATGGAACAAGAATGGTGTAGAAAAGATCTGAAGGTATTACAAGGGAGGATTCTCCGGGGCAAAAGATCATGGGAAAGTTGGATGGGCGAAAAAATTTTTCCGCGTGCCGGTCAAAAGGATTATCCTCCTTCCACAATATCTTTTTGATGTATTTATCCGAATTTTTGGTCCCAAAGTTGAGTCGTGAGTCGAGCGTGGAGGTGTAATTAAATGGATGAACGAGGAATGATGTGGCATTTGGGCTGGGCAGTTTTTTGCGTCTAAATGGCTGGGGTATGAGTGCCGATGCCAACATACAACATAATAATATTGTTATGTCTCCTTCTACTAAGAAAAGAATGAATTTTCAAAAAGAATCGCTGAAGCTATTGCTTCGTATGTCTGCCTGGCTCACTGTCAGCGTCTTGTGCTGACTATAATGTAAATTATGCACCAAACCTCGCCAGCTAATACTCTCGTAGATACGTGTATATGTATGTTCAACTAACTATTGTGAATGGCAGGACATAGTATTCACAGATGAATGATTCAGCATGTATATGCAGACGGTGAGGAAGATGAAATGCAAAGGCAATTGAAGCGAAAATTATCATCCACAATATATTCTAATCAGTCGGCAGAGACCCTACTTCAGAGAAACGAGGCAGAAAGAGAAGAATCGTTTTTTCATCTAGTCTTCTCAATGTGTTGAGTAAATTGTTGACGGTCGGCATGTCTGCCTGGGTTAGCTTATTCGGTGAATGTGTTTTTAAGGACCATTACTGTGATTGTAGAGCTTGTGTACACCTGCCAATATATTAGCTTTCTTCATTATCTGGTTGATTAATACAGCTTAAGAGTCAGTAAGTATTGGTAAAGTTGAATGGGCCGGCCGAGAAAAGGTAATGCTAGTAACACTTGTAATAATGTTGATTTGTTGATCGTTGGCGACTTGCTTCTGATGAGCACGAAAAGGTGTCTTTCTAATGGTACATTAAAAAAATTTCATTTATTCGAATTGTTTGACGATTTAATTTTTTTTACATTAAAGTGTTCTGTACAGCTGACTGATCATAATAGTAGGGGAACGGTACATCTATGGATGTATTTGCAATTTGCTTTTTACTATTCGAACTGGTGTGTACGAAATTGAATATAAAACAATCAAGTCAATTTGCACACACGTAGGTTTGTATTAATTATAGCCTGAATTTATTTATCTGTAGTTGCATAGGTTTTACTTACGTTTTGATTGTTCGAGTTAGTTAAAATAATAGTATCTGCAATTTGCCTGTGGAGTCCAAGTTGAAATTTTTCAGAGCAGGATGGCTTCAATATTTAATGTGGTACTACATTGATTTTTGGTGTCAGGTAGATACAGCTATTTTGGAGAAAATTAAGGAACGGTCTTCACATCTGAATTGTTATTAGTTGATTGTATTTCAAATATACATGCCAAGCTGGACAAAAGAACGGGGCCTTTATTGTGTTGCCTGGCAAATTAGCATTCTGTGCATTCGAGTGCGTGTGAGGTCCTATACAAATAAACTGTACCTATTGATGATCGGTTTTGAAGGAGGGAACGGTGAAGCTGTGAGGGCTAAGCTAATATTATATGGGCATGTGTGCCGAATATGCAATACAGTTCAGTTTTACGGAGGAGGGTGCTGCTGAAACTCGGTACAAGTTATTATTGTATGGAAGTGAAGACTAAAGAAAAATTGTGAAGTGCAAGCTCCTGTAGGGTTGACATAAAAAATCTAACACCATTGTTGGCTCGTTACCATTGTTCCTTGTATGTTCAGCAATATATTTATAAATGGATATTAGGGAAATCGGGTTTTGGGATGAAGGAAGGTTTTGTGTAACTTACTTGGTCTCTTTTTTATTTTTGTCAATGTCGTTTGAATTTGAAGAGATTACAGAGCAAATATGTTATTATCATGAATTTTATTGAGTTATTGAGGTGTAATGTAGTTCATGTTGATAATAGTGTAGGGCCCAATGAATATGTTGCATTGGCACTCTCACTGAGCTATTTAACACTTGTTTCCAACCTATTATTCAGGATTCGGGTAGAGTGGGATTGTCAGATTCGGAGGTATACTTGTGTCCTGTTGTCACTCGATTTTTCTGACTGCTACTGCTTCAGTACGATATAATTATAATAGATGCCACACCACAGGGTACCACTGTCCTCAACAACCGAACAAAAAATAGTCTTGTATACGCTTTATTACCTATAGTATTACTGATTAGCCTACTCAACATGAACATGTGGAATAATTTTTACTTACGATATCTCGAACTATGTAATTTGTACTTCGGAGGCTGCAAGTAACGGGCAAAACTTGTATCCATAATTAGGTATATACATACAATCTTCCCGTTAGTTATCGGGTCCTTTTAGTTCCAGCAAAGGTAAATTGTAGCCATGTTGTCTGTTCGAAAATGCCTTTCCCTATCCAGTGGATAATAAAGCATTTATTAAAGTGAAGTTTGGGAGTTGTAAGAGTGAGAAAAGCTATTTAACGCAAAAAGGGGATCGGGTGAGTCGTGTAGGATAGTGCCAAAGTGGGCGTTCAGTGCCGTGACCTATACATAACGTTGAATAAAGCATTATTAGAATTTATAAGCAAGAGGCCGAGAATTGACTCAAAAATGAAATGTTTTGGTGAAAGAAATGAATAGGCATGTATGTATGTGTGTGCATAACGCTATATTTAATCGTTGAACATCATCTTAAGCGTGCGTTTTTTCTATCACAGGCGAAGCCATCCATTTAGCCCGAGATTTTGGTTATGTATGTGAGACGGAGTTTCCAGCGCGTCAGATAGCTGAATACCTTACTCGACAACATACTACAGATCCAGGAGATGCCTATAGAAGGAAGGAAGTACTTTTGGCAACCAAGTAAGTGTTAAGACAATTTTTCAAAGAAGTACAACATTTTCTTGGTGGAAGTTCTGTTTTATACGCATTATTTTATTTTTCTAGACAAGTTACAAAGGAACTAACGGATCTACTGAATCAAGATAGAAGTCCATTGTGTAATACACGACCTCAACTTTTACTGGATCCTTCAATTCAACGACACTTGACGCACTTTTCGTTGATAACACATGGATTTGGGTCTCCGGCCATCGTCGCGGCTCTCACTGCAATCCAAAATTATTTGACTGAGTCATTGAAACAGCTTGACAAAGTTTATCCATCTGGAAACAGCATTCCTCTGGGTGACCCAAATAAATTGGACAAAGACAAGAAGTAGAAGAGGCTATTTCGTGTATAATTGGCGAAAAATTTCTAGGCTTAACAACTACTGTGTGTAGCACGACGATCCATGGTGAATTAGCAACCTAAAGCAAAATATTCATATGGTCATGTTAACAGTACGGCTACAAATCAGAAAGTAAAAATTCATAATCAAATACCCTGTAAAGATTATTATTTGTGCCGTACAGATAAACTACCATTTCAGTTCTTCCATTGGTCAATTTTTATAAACTTCATATAAAATAATATTGTATTACGTAATAAGTAGTATCAGGACGTTATCCACTGTGTTATAATTCCAAGATGAGAATGAAACTTGAATAGGTTGAAAAACGTTTTTTGTATAAGAATTTAAAATAACATTCTCGCTTGGCTTGTGTTTATGAACTCTGGTAGGAATACCCTTAAGCCTTTGAAGTTTGTAAGGCTAAGTAAGCATGTAATTTGTACATATTATGACGAACGCTCGTTTTATGATTCCTCTCGGTTTTTGTGTTTGATTAGTTGTTTGTTAAATTGTGTGTGTCGTTTTCCAAGCTCATACTATGTGTACATGTGTTTTATGAATGCTACACTTACAAAATATTCGAAGGATTAAGATTTTTCCTACGTAAAATATTGGACGCTATGCGCCGTATTGAAACCATTATATAACTATGAAGCGTACAATATTGTAACTTGTATACATATAGCATACAAATGATATTGAAGCCACAAATTGAAAAAGTACTATACTTGTAGAATAGTAAAGCTATCGAATGGTGAGTTTAATTTTTGGAAATTCATATTATTAAACTTTCCATTTTATCCCACCTTCTTATGTCCCCCAAATCTTTGTAAAGTAGTAAGATAAAATATACAGCTTCCAAACAAATAAATAATGGAGTCGAGTTTTCGAACAAATTATTGATTGCAATGCATTTCTACTTTTCTGTGTTGTCAATGACTTCGTAACAGTTGAAATGTGTACGGGAAATTCTAAATAAAGCTACATATGGTAGAATTTAGAATGAAATATACGATAAAATATGTATTTAAATGCATCTCGACGACAGAAATGTCAGTATTTTTATTTTAATGTTTATTACTTTTTAATAGGGATATTTGTTTCTATGTAAGTATTATTATTGTAAAATGGTTTTATTATATTATGCTTACAATATTACTACAATACAATGAATAAAAGAACATCGTTAGATATACTTTCTCTGCGTGCGACCTCATAATTAATTTCTGGATGAACGATTGGAAATGCATAACACTCTACGTCCATGAAGTTTTCTTTCACAGACTTTCTCCTTCACAACACAGTACGTACGCACTATTGAGATGTGTGAGAAAACACTTAATGAAAATTTACTATAAGCGACGCAGTCATGCAAATAAAATGGTCAATTTAGATACACACTATTAAGGTAAAAATTAACGGTTTTTTTATTTTTTAAATTCTTCAAACGATATTATTATATTTGGATTAGGTACAAAGTTTAAGGGATCATTCACATATAATGTTGCTTACTTTTCAACAACAGCGAGGGAAGATCTACACCATGAATGATACAGCATAAATTATATTACTAAAACAGCTATTTTCAATACATTTAGTGTGATGGTTAATTTAATATCGTAAGATTATTATTGCATCGTAGCAGAGAGAAATAATACCACCTGTTGACATCTGTGTATTCATACGAGCGATCAAACATTAGACGCATTCATGTTGTACAAAATGTAAATTTAGTTGCATATTTTGGTATTATTGATGAGCATATATAAACGTGTATTCCAAAATCGTTACTAAATATAACAAATATACATAATTTAGAAAGGCGGTTCGAGATGATGCATACAAAGTTTAATTATTAGAGACAAACACTGACTCAAGCAGCACTTGATGGTATTTAATTATTAAATATGAAATTTACATACATAGAAAATAGGTTGATAACCACTTAAGGTTAATCGAAGAAAGGCTTCGCCATGAGACTAGCATGAAATGGTAAATTGTTAACAAGGCTTTTCTTACAATGTGAAATTCATTATTTGCTTTTTCGTTAGAATAGAGTAGTTCATTGTTGACCCACTCTAACATGATAACAACACTACCTCTTAGATTAACGTATTCGGTTTATCGTAATTGTAATATTAAGACAATATTTAATTCTACATTATTTTGTATTCTTTGGAACATTAGATAAATTCTTTCTAGTTGCACGTCAAATTATTATTTATACTTGATTAACACGATCTTTTGCATATCAGCGCAATTATGTACAGGCATATTTTCGTTTTCCTATCATTCATGATACGTTGTCCTTACAATGGCTTTCGCCGTATGTGATAATAAAAATGGCAGTTCTGTCAACACCATTCACGACTATTACTCTCATAAATATACCCCGGACATCCAGAGCTTGATTACGTCAATTTCAAGGGTTATTAGCAGAGTAATTGTCGGACTACCACGTGTGTCATAACTTTATTAAATGTTTAGGTGCATATACGACAGTTTAGCGAATAGGGCACAATATGTATTCGCATGTTTACAGGATGTCAAACGAATTAAAACGTAGTTTCCTAACGAAGTTGTACCAATTTTAGCTTACTTTAAATTAACACTGGATGTTACAATTTAAAACACAAAATGTATATTGAGAACTACACAACCTTGCAGTTTTACAACGATTGAATCTTATGTAAGTATAAATGTTTTCAGTACGTGTCCTTAGAACTAACTCGAATTTTTGTTGATACAAGGCAAAGGCACAGGACATGCGTAGTGTAATTTATTTTATGCATGATTTGACTAAATTTTTATTGGAAAACTGCGTGTAGTATCAAACTTAAGACAACTATGACACCAAAGGCACAACCCGACTGACATTATATCCAAAAAAGGATTAAACATGCGGAACTGTTTACCCAAATGTGTATCCACATGGCGAAGAATCTCGAAAATTTTAAGTTTTAGTTGAAAGGCAAGTCACATAACAACTAGGTAAGCTACTTGCAGTGCCATGGCTTATACAAAACAGTTGTTCATATAACAAGGAAAATTCTATGATATGCAAAAATATGCCTCAATTCAAACTACATTATTTTTTTGAACTGCAATAGGGCCTTTCTTGGCAGTTTCACTAGCTTATTCGGCTAGTATTAAGACAAGGCAAGACGAATCCGATGGAAGCGACTTAATGAGCGCATTCATTATTAAACCACTAGAAGGACAATACGAAGGTTCCTTACTTTTCCAGGGCTTCGCTGAATTGCTTTGTAATATGTACGTATAATTGACTTATCAATAAATTGGCAAGGAGTCTAAAACAATCCAACTGCTTTCTTTAATTCATTCTGCTTCCAAGACTGTAGTCTCTTAAATTCCTCTTTTCCCATTTTCAAAACACTCTGCAAAAGTAGTAAATTACAATAGATAATTTATAAACTAATTCTTTTTAATTTATTAACTAATTGATGCATACGACATTATATACTTTGTGGAAATTTAATAGCGTTTATTACCTCGAATACTTCATCATTCAAATAAGTTTCCAGTTTCGAATGATCAACTCCTTCGGGTCTTTCTTGTAATTCTTCAAGCGTATAAAATCTAGTGTTCAAAAACTTTTGATGGGCCTCCTCTAATGGAATTACTAACCCGACCTTCCTGCCCTCAATAAGATTAGCTTCCCGTGCTTCATCAATCACGTGCCAATAGGGAAAGATATTAATAAAAAGCTGTGGTTCTAATCCCGCAAAAATTACAAATCCCTGCGTTCCTTTTTCTTTGCAGAACATTACGGCTGTTTCAATCGAAGCTTTACGCTCCGCAGCCCAACGTATTTCTCCGGACCCTATACAAAATTAAGCTGAATAGTAGCCATTGTCAGTAATACAATTAAACTGATGCAAACGTATTATTAGTTACCATACCTGTAGTTGCGTTTTCATTTTCTTCATCTCCCTGTGGTGTCCAGCCTTGCCATAACCAAGTTTCTGGTCCTCGGCTTATCAGGAAAGACGCTAAAAGCATCAATAATTTACCAATCAGTAAAATTACAGCCTCGAAATTCATAGAAATAGTATAGTTAAAATAAGTAACACTGACTAGGTTGTTGAGCAGAATATAGTTCTTCTTGCAAAATGGGGAACGCTTCAGGTGAACCACTCATCCGTTTTGGGCTCAGAATGGGATTTGCTTCAAATGAACCTTGTAAACTACTAAAGCCAAAAACGGTAACATCTGCATATTCGTCAGCGTTTTTAGCTCGTAGACAAGCGTAAGAATCAGCTAATTTTGACTTGTTTGAGACATTTAAGCACGACAAGAACTGTAATGATTCGTCTCCTTCCTCAGTCTCAATTAGTCTCAATGAACCATGATAATTAAGATACCGATAAGGAGCTTCAACGATTTTGTTTGCGCCGTGCGTAGCAATCTGAAAAAAGAGTATTTCATTAAATAAGCACCATTCATTCTTAATTTAAACTTTTAATAGCTGTTGAATCGATTAAATTTATATCATACTTTTCGTGTAGTGGAATTTGAGAGCCTTCCATGCCATAAATACAATCTTCCTTTAAGAAAATCGGCAAGTAGAAATGAACCCAGACTACGGAGGGAGGAACTTTCACATTCAACTTCAATAAAATGTCCTTCATTCTCGCAAGCACCCATAGTAACATATAGTTTCGAGTCTATAACATTTTTTAATTACTACACTTTAGCATTTAAACTTGTAACAAAGAAGTATTTAATAGTCTCACAAAATTTTACAAAAAAAGGTTGTAAATAATACCATACCTTTCATTGGAGCTTCTCTTGACTCCAAGTGTATAAACATTAATCCTTTGAAAAGATTAAGAAACGCAGGAGGTTCCTTCCCATGCTCAACCCGGATCTATGAAATGCAATCAATATAATAAGCCAATTTTTGCTTCAACATAAAATTTACAGTGTGGTGTAAAAATTACCTGTGGACCCTTTTCTCGATCTAGTTCAACAGTCATCAGGGCAGAAGTTCCTTGTTCGGTGATTTTTGAATTTTTTCCTTGCCAAAAGAAGTACGTGGATCTTTCTCGGCCTAATACTCCGACATGTCGGGAAGCGTTTCCTTTTAAGTCTCTTCCACTTTGACTAACACTAAACTGCCAACGTATTACGCACGTTTCTTCGGCATAGAATTGACCAAGCGCGTTTTCTTGTACTTCACATTTGGAAAATTCTGAAATATTCCACGCTTTAACATCCAGGGTTGTAATGTTGAATACTCTACGATCCTGAAATTAAAAATAATAATGATAAAATAACTTCGTTAATAAATGGTACATTTTCTTGTTACAATATGAATAGGTAACACAGTTGGCTGAACACAGTAATAAGTCAAATACAAATCAGCAGAAACTTACTTCTTGATTTCGGACTTCAGTTCCCCGTCCAACGTTAAAACCTTCCAACTCTAAAGAAGGCTCGGGTACTTTCAATGCGGCTTCCAACATTTCGCTTACATCACTAGCCACAAAATTGTAATTTGCCTCTTTTGTCTGGAAAAGCAACATGTATAGATATTACAATTCCCAAACGATTATTACAGATACTTACATAGTGCAGTCACAAACAAAGAACTTACGGAGCCCTCGGTAGATTTTTGCGTTTGAACTTTAATTAGTCTTCCAGAGTCATCCGGCCAGTCGAAAAATTTTTCAATAAATAAAATAGGTTCCATATGCTGATTTATTTTCTTTAGAAAGCACCAACTTGGCCTATTACTGCCTTCTAATGACAGACCTATAGGACTGCAAAAAGGCTCAATATCTTGGAATTTATATCCACCATCAAACAGTTTTTTGGCTAAGTGATACGCTGATTTTTTTAACAATACGTCCACCTTTGAACCAGACCAGACGTACATTTCTGCACCAAAATCGAACACAAGAACCTGTAATAGAAACAAATATATCCATTATATGTATTGAGCTTTAAAGTGTACATATGCACGTTTATAATTTCGATAATGTAGAAATTCTGAACAATATAAACCTCTGTAACCTACCTTATCATCTTGCAGAAGAGAATGTCTAGGTTGACATCTCCATCCTCCCGAGTCCAACAGTGGAACCAATTCTTCTTTTGTCTCATCAACTTGAAACACTTGATTTGTAGTTACAATTCCACTCTCATACGTTTCATCCAATTCGTCACCTAAGTCATCAGTTTCCGGAACGCATTCTCCTCCCAGCAGCTGAAAAAATTGTGTTTGATCCCGGCCTCCACCTAGTAAGGGCTCTTCAAGCGTTGCTACTTCCGCGTTGGAAGTGATACGACATCCCAAATCTTTCTTTTGCACTATGTGACTGACAACATCCGCGATCTTTGCTCGTTCCAAGCGATTCGAGTACTCTCCAATAAATTGATAAAGCTACGCACATCAAACCGAAAAGATAGAATACTACTTTTATAGAATACATGGATACGTAAAAAAAAATGATAAATTCAGTGGCCGCATTGAGTGGTAAATCACCTTATTGGCTGTGACGAGGATGTAATTATCACCCGAAGTCAAACTTGCCACTTCCGGTGGAACTAATCTAGTTTGCACTTGCCGTTTTCCTTTTATACGAATCAGCATAGGATGTGGAAATTCTTTAGTATTTCTTTCATTACCTGCCTTCTTGAGTTTTACTGCTGTGAAATCTTCCTTACTGGCTAACCCTGCCAATGCCTCCACTGAGAGCTGAGCGTTTTTTGCCACTGTGTGAACACATCCAAAATTTTTATACACTCAGAGTTAAAATTCGATGTGCCCAGTCAAGCATTTCATAGAACAGTTATTAGTCTCGGTTGTTTTACGTTGACTGGGAATTTCTTGTACTATTTTACTTTTTTATTTCCCTACTACATTTCAGACTGGTCACCAATTTACAGATTATATTCACCTGAATACGACAAATCTGCACCTTCGATGGATTTAGAAAATAAGGAAGACATTTATTAAAACAAGACTCCAACTCAGACCAAACCTGCACAAGTAATAAATGCCAACAGCCTGTATAGTCAAAGACTAAATTATCGACAAGCGGAATAAATGCGACACCGTACATGCAAACATCAATAAGCCCAGGCCAACTTTCATTATAGATGAAAAACAACAAAGTACACCTGAGTCACAGAAGAACTGCTTCATTGATTTCACTGACAAATCTCAGCAGAATATCTTTATAAATACTTATATAGATACGTAACGTTAGACTAAGTTGTATTATAGAAAGGGTCAGCACAACAAGGCTTGTTAACGTAATCTGAAGTACCTATTTTCTTACAAATGCAAAATACATGCGTTCAAAATAGTATTAGTTGTCAGCCATCGAGAAACAGAAATCTACTTGCTTAATCAATTGGAAATAACGACAGTCAGGCAAGAAATTAGGATACGGCAATAAAACAAAAGTTGGAAGCAGGCGGTTAGTGGAGTTAATCTGAGGAGTAAGTACATATAGTTTCTTATGAGCCCATATTATAATAAGCAATTATTATTTACGAGCGTTTAGTATGTTTTTATTCGCAAAAATTACTACAAACCTATAAACAATGCGACTTTTACAAAAGAAGATCTAACCACAAAAGTATAATTACCGCATGGTCGATACCTCAAAATAGCTAAAATGTACCCCATACAGAATGGAAAGTAATAATCAATCAACAAATTACATACGCAAGAACAATTTAACGACAGAATTAGCAGTCCTCAAAAACGACATTAATAGACTACAACAAAAACAAATAGCAAACAAATGCCGCTACGTCCGTTCAGAATTATTGTCAAAATTTCACTAGCACGTATAATATAAAAGCTAAACACCGCAACATTTAATGTATGTAAATTAATCAAATTATTTGCACGTACGATGTTCAACTTGAATACGTTTCTTCATTTCCTTCTCTCTAACTTGAGGACTCAGTTCTACATAAGACTGTTCTTGAAGTCGAAGTGCGAGGGATTTGACAGGATTCTTAACACTGCTATGATTTCGTGGAGCCTTTACATTTCTCCGAATTCCCAATAGCTGTCTCCCCTCCGACTGAATAGCTTTAAACGACGACTCATCAATTTGTACTCTGGAAACAGCGCTGAGACTCTTGCTTTGTATGGGTTTTCCTAATAGAATTCCGGAGCTGAAAAAGTCTGTGAATGTTTCGTTGTCATTGCGCGAAACAGACCGTGTCACCTTTTCTTCTTCCGATGACTCACTACTGGACCCTGTCTCAGAACCTGAATGTCATAAAATTACATGCATCAAAATATCTCCGTGTTTAAAAGCAAGTACATACTTGTAATCTAAGAACACGTAAGAACCGAGCTCAGAAAAAAATAAAAAATAAATAAATAGAAGCTTACGTGAATATATTCGAGATTGTTTACTTGAAGTGTGTGCAGAATCAGGTGTGGTCAAAATATCACTCGGCTTAACACATTCATTAGGAGAGGGTGTATTAGCAGCCGAATCTGATGTAGTCCGGAAACGAAGTGGCGCCAGTACTCTAATACCCTTGACTTTCGGAGGTTCTGACGGAGGAGGTAAAGACTCTGGAACACTACGCGTAACTTTCCCAGCTTTCTCCAGTCTCCCTTGTACGGTAAATATACTTGCATCATTCTCACCAACTCGTTTCTTCCATTTCTCCTGTGAGCTTTCTAATTGTGACAGTCTATTAGCAATCACACTCAAGTCCTGAAACATACACACGTTTACAGCTTTCAAAAGATCACCAAGTTGTATTTTGTAATCGTCAAGGCGTAAATTCAAGGCTGATAGTAAGATGTTGGCTTAATTAGATGCTAATGTTTCAACAAAACCACATACATATACTAACAATTAACATAATGATTTTTAAATTAGATTTACCTTGTTGTTTTTTCGCAGCTCTACATTATCGTTATGATCTGTGGGTGCTACTTTCTCCTTTTCAGGGAATTCTGGATTTATTTTCACCATTCGCTTTTTCCATCCGATTTCGCCATTTGTCTGCAAGGCTGCAATTTTTTCTGCTATGCTGTTCCGGTTCATTTTACTGTTTTGAAACAAATTTACATCTGACTCGGTAGACATCATCATTGAGTTGGTACTGGAACTTTTGCCGATCTTTCTGTTTATTCGACTGCAAAAAAACAATTATTGTAAAACATAGTTCACAAAACGAGAATTTACTAACTAATCACATTTGGAGAAAATAAAACCCAATGCATTCATGTACAAGTTCTTGTGTTTCAAAAAACGTAGGTCAGGAGTATTTAAAAACCAGAAACTTTGGACACACTCTTTGCAATATTATTATTAATATGCTGTAGTTTGTAGGCGACGTATTTTAAAATTATATGTAGACTCTTGCTATTGCATGTAAATAGTTCCAAATATTTTCTTTTACGTGCTTTAAATGTTATACATTCATGCGTCCTGGTGTAAGCCTTTTGCAAAACTGCCAATCGAACAAGTTCTAACCTTGAAAGTTTATTATATTTAGTTACACTCGTTTTCAATGCGCCTGAATAAAAAACAAAGGAAACATGAAATCTACAATATAACAATGTGTCGGAAAACAAATCCCTTGAAAATAACGCTTTGAATACAATGTTCTTATAATATATATGCGAGTACTTTCAGTTTATTGTACATATTGGATCGTTATTACAACCAATTAGCACATCAATATTGTCAGAACGTCAGTAACTGTGATGTATTTTAATATCTCATTGTAATTCCGTCAAACCATCGAATAAATAGTAATAAATAAAGTTAAACTTGTATTCATTCGTATGTATGTGTGGTAAAGAAAGATTTTCATTAATATACTTATACATATACATGTCAACTGTCTATACTAAAATATGTTATATACTATGTAAATACTATAAAGATCCAGCATCAACATCAACAAGTTTATGATATATCGATACTTTGTTCTCCATTTCCCTCTGGCGTTGTATATGTTTTTAATGTCACAACGTTGTGCCCCATTAATTACATGTGCATGGTGTATTATTAATATTTATTAGGTAAGAATATTTTGAAAATTTCACGTGGCTAACGTTATGTAGGAACATATATGTACAACTGTATTTTGTTCAAGTTCATGATAATTTCAATTTATAACCGTTTATATAAGCCGAGACAGGCACGCAAGATCAAAACTAGCGTGACTTTATCATACCAACAAAATGAATACAAAATATTGCACCTGGTAATAACTAACTTTACTTACTAGTATGTACAATGTTTACCTATTTAGTTTCGAAACTAACACGTACAAAACAAACTGATGCTTGATGTAACTAAAAACGGCGGAGTAACATGCTTAAGCGTCTTTTTACACATGGAAAATAAGCTAATAACAAATATGTTCAATACCGAAGATGAAAGTTAGACGCTTGAAACAGATACGTATTTTTACCTTTATAAGGTTAATATTAGCTATGAGTAGTATTTAAAGGAGCCTCGTTGCCCAAATAAATATTCAAGGTTATGAAAGTGTACACTTTCAGGTGAGCTGACTGGAAGGCTAAAAGTACACATGAGTACATATGATACATATGATAGAAGCTGTGACTACCACTTCAAGTTCGAAGTTGTACACACATTGGATTCATAATTGCTGATTATTAAATTTAAATATTTGCACACCAATCTATTTTTTGCCGATCAGCAATCTTTACCATGTAGTCGTATTCCATCGTTTGAACTAGTAAAACCAGTAATAAATTATTAGCAGCACGACAAAATCACACGAGCGATCTCTCACATCGAAAATGACTCCTTGGAGATTTAATTCCTCTAAAAAACAGCTAGTATTGTAGCCATATGAACCATCTCTCTACTCGCTCACTCTCCTAAATAGTATATTCGCAACAATAATTATTACTGCTTCGAAGCCATTCATGGTGACGTTCCACATTGTTACACCGAAATCAACCCAGTCCAGAATGAGTTTCTCGTACAAATGGACAAATGGCTAGTTGAACTTTTGCACGTAGACATTAACAATCCTTAAATACTGTCGATTACGAGATCAGCCATATTTTAAACCAATTCACATAAACACTGGGTCGTAAAGAGGCAAGAAGCACAAATTTCACCAATGTATATTACCCCTACACTACAACTGTGAAGGTTTCCGGCAGAGTAATGTCTGTACTTATGTATACATTATTAATATTTGTAGTGTGTTTGTTTTGGCAGAACGCCTCGGAATAGTTATGAGCGCAACATCCCATCAATTTATGGAAATCACATTGCCCTAAGGAAAATAAAAATCCCACAAACAAAATTGCAACGAAATAATTGAGTACAACCTATACCCACATCCCACATATGCATTGTTCAAAACTTCCGCAACAACCAATGCAAAACATGAACCACATGTTATGTTAGATGAACACCAGTACTCGCACAACAATAAACGAATACAAAGGAAAGGAAATGAAAGGTAGGACAAGAGGTTTAATGACTTTCATTGTTAATGTCATTATTAAGTCATACGTAAGTTTATCTTTATTTTGAAGTAGAACATTGACAACGAACACATACATAGACCCAAACCAATTTTTTTAACTGCATCGCAAAAAGTACTACATTTTTCATGAGACAATTCAGGTGTTCCATAGCTTATTAATCCTGCCCTTTAGGGCACTGTTAACGTTAGGTGATATGAACGTACTGTGCAATGGTATTGTATAGTCTAACGACTTTATCTGCAAGTAAAAAACTAAAAAACGTAACCAAGCATAGATGAAGCCATCACAAGTAAAATAAAGTCCTGTCAAAACACGGGCGTAAAACTAACTAAACGATAAATGAAAACCCATAAACTGAATTACAGTAGATTAGCACCTTAGAGAATGCAGATAACAACAATTCATTATTACAGTCATGAACCCTCCCAAGAGCAGGAATTAAGACAACGTCAATACACAATGCTTGGACGGAACTAAACCGAGATCTCTGTGGGCCTCAATGGATTTCATTGTCAAGTATCTCGAGCTACTATACTACCGGTTTTAACCTGGCAACTTCTCCATAAAATAATTTGAATAGAATCTTTATTACAAACATGCGGAACCTTAAAATAGTGAGGCGTTGGAAAAAAGATACCAAAAGATACACTTAAAATCCACTAAATGGAGGGAAGGGTGGGGACTGCTCTCGTACTGAAACTTTTGTAGTCAAACTTTTATAACTGGAGCAAACTGATTGATTAGTATCTAAAGTTTTGTACAATAGTTGTATGTAAGTACAACAACCAAATTCCCACCCCGTTTTCAACAAGTAATGTAAGAGAATACATTCATTTCTGCTAGGTAATGATGGTTAGTATTACTCTTAAGACATTATTTTTGCAGGTATTCTATTTCTAACATTTGTACTAGGTTATTTATGCACGCATTTTAACATGACCCGTTTGCAAAAAAACTTTGTAGATATTTCAGTAACTATGTATATATGTTGTTGGAAAAAGACACAACCAATTTAATTTGAAAAAATTAACTAAATTAGTTTAAGTACTATCTAATTTGCTTCGAGTTCTGAAGCAAAGTACACAAACTAAAGGTACACACAACGAAACATGACATTTAGACCCCAAGGAATAATGAGCACGAAGTTGCATGCACAATAATCAACTATTACCCCGAAGTACTTTATGGCTAAATGCCCAAAACAGTTACTATCTTTATACCTAAGGATTACGCATGTACGTATATATTGGATTATTAATTCGCACAGAGAAAGAGGATGTATCTAATGGGATTAGTGTCTTCATAATAGGTGCTGTAGGTTACAAGAATCGTGTATACTTGATTATGCAATCAGGAAAAGGAAACAAAAATATTTTGAAGTTGTGAAATATGTGTAGAGGTGAGAATGCACTAAACGATATAACGGTATCTTACGGACCACTTTCTTGTTTTCCTGCATTCAATGTGAGTGAAGCTGCTAAACAATAAGTATACGTAGTAGTGTTGCCGCTACCTACACATGTACTCATTTACACACATAGAAACAAAATCCATTGTCAATTAATAACATAGTAGTATTAGATACTTGTATTACGTGCACTTCTATATGGCTGCAACATTTCGCACAAGTAACAATGGGATTTAAGAATTAACCTAATGTCTGCGTACGAAAGCGCAGAACCTGTTCGCATACTCCCATTTATCTGAACATGAATAACAATTGAAAGTTTTTATTAATACAGCAAATATTGCACATGTGAAATACTGTTTGCCAATTTGTCCCGTTACACTCAACCCCTTGTAAATAATACTTATATATAATGCTTCAGTTCAAACAACGTCCGTCACATTTACAAGGTATCGGACTTAATACCTCATTCCCATCACATATCATGCAATAATATTGTAATCTCTTTACGTTCACCAGATTTCTATTAACATGAGAGTTTTAACGCCAAGAATAATTTTCATTACAGTATCATAATATATGTACAAGTAGGTATGAGGTAGTTTTATATGTGTAGTATATGATTTAACAGCTCATTTTCCAATCTCGAACTTCTATAAAACAACGATACAAAGTCAAGATTACCTTTTAAATTATTTCATAAACTTCAACTTAGCCTTCGCGTTACATCATGCAATAACACCAAGTACTCAATTTAAAAACATAACGATAGTTGCAACAACAGCGTTCACCGGTAGCATGAAAAGACTGAGTAAAAACAATAGGCTATTAAATCCGTTCTTCTTAAGTCGAAGGAAGCATAATACAAATATCACAAATCCTATTAATTAGCTTGTGTTCTTGTGTGATTTCCCAACCACCTATCAAAGTTAAAGATATGGAATTATGTAATTAGTTTGTACAGTAAACAATACGGGATATAATATGCAGCATTACAAAATCAGCCAGAGCATGGTCTATGGGTCATATGCATATCTGCATGAAAATCATAAGAAGGAAACTAACAAAATAAATAAAATAATTTACCTACGCTTAATTATATTTTCAAAGCAAACTGAACGTACCGTTTCATAATTAAGGGTAATTAAAAACGGTGTCAAACCGGAAAAGTATGACTTTTTAATAAAAGTACATCACCATTCAGCAAAATATATTCATTGAATGATAATAGCAGTAATATTATTTACGGATTGAACGAGAAAGTTTCTTTAAAACATTTTAGAAGGTAAGGGGTGGGCATTTATGAAACGAAGAAATATTATGCATTTCTTCCCAATTTAATTTTAAAATTGTGTCTTCAGCGTGTAACCTATCTATGTAGAACGCCCCATCGTAATGGGTAAGTATTAATAATCTAACAGCGTGTATTCGATTCGACTATATAGTATGAAGACTTGATTGTTACAAGCGTGGGGTTATACAAGTTAAACCTAATGTAGCACATCCTGTTCTCAATTTTGGGCTTGAACAAAAACATGCCTCTCACACTCACTGCTATTGCTATCACAACGCTGTAGTTACCATTTCACCTTTATATTGTTTCCAAACCGCTATTTCAAATAAGAATGGCATCAAATGAGCATGTAGCCAATAATGTCGTAGTAATATGATCTTCCCCATTATTAAGAAACAACATGTTGTTTACAAATTGTATTTGTTTGTACATACGTACAAAATACGAGTTGAACAGTTACAACCAACTTATTTGACATCCAAATAGTCTCTTACAACATATTAGCCCCGACCCTTGTACAAAAAATGCTATTATAGCGACACTGTAACCCTGTTTCTATTTTTCATAACATAGAAGTAGCCAGTTTATTAAGATAACACGAGTGGCATAGCAACGATTGATCTGGTGAAACACATTGACGTTTCAAGTTCGTCCTAGTCCTGCCTGACAAACGTGTATCATATAATTTGATCTGCAGTACAAATATGTGCAAAACCATATATACAGATACATACATGATACGGATGTAATGAGCAATCACAATGTTTTCAAATATGGTTAAGTTGAGACTGCTAGATTAATCGCAATTTCCCCGTAAATACACTGAGTGAAATAATAGAACTTAGACCCTTAACATCAACTGAATTGAGATAGGATGACTAAGCCTGCGCTACAGCAATACAGATCAATTGAGGCATAGTAGCAGTTAAATAAATTGACGAACGACTGATTGATCATTTTTGCGAATACAAACAACAAATAAGATATATGTTCTGCCGACAGAGATAGATACAGATATTTATAGAAGAGCCATTGCAAAGAGTGCTAATGTAAGTCCTTGTTGTGAATCTGTGGATGTAATTTACCTGCATATAAAACTACTTCACTAAATATAAACTACCAACTCGTAGTGCTCACTATATGGCCAACATACACACTATAAATGTGACTTAACACGGTTCGATGATTACGTTTATATTGCACGTTGAGAGTACAAACGCAGTTGTTTACTGGATACATCTTACAACACCGCGTATGCAACAAATTAACCTTTAAAATTGAACTACTATTAAGGCAACAGAGTTGGTATTTAATATTATTTCTCACAAGCCAGCAATAAATTCAAAAATCCTAGATATTCCGAGAAATATTTTTTAACATTTCAACTAATTACGAACAATTGGTAAAATAAAACACTTGAGACAATAATGCCGAAATTGTAAGTTAAAAAAGAAGAGTACTTACTCAAAGAAGACAAAATAGATCCGCTGAAACTAATCTTTAATACTCTCACTGCAAGAATTCAAATCACGAGTTGCAATTCAAAACTGCACCACAATAATATTATTATTGACTATGACTATACTGCATGAGGAAACGTGAGAGCCAGAATGATATAGTTTTTCCGACGTCAAGATTGTAACTCGCAACACAATAAACTATACTTCAAAATGAAAACGTTAAGACTGAAGAAACATAAACACAACCAACTGGTATCACAATGTATCAAGCGCAATTATATACAGGGAATGAAAATCAGAGGAGACAGACTGTCTCGTAACTCTGTGTGCACCCCACGTCTACCTTGGTGTGGTGGTGACAACCAACTGAAGCTATGAGTTAAAAGCGTCCTCGTCTTCACGCCATCAAATCCTTATAATCAATGACAGGTAGAACTGATGGAAGGTGAAAACAACTTTTGGTGTACTACCAATTTCAAAGTTCTTTGTTAGGGATTTTCTACCGCAGATTCATTCATCTCATCACATTGGGCTGTAATACAAGGGATATAGTTACGAGGACATCAAGGAGAGAGAATCTTTGAGGCGAAAGGTGGAACGCAAACGGTACAAGGAACGACACTTGTGAGGGTGTGTGCACAGTAAACAACAGATATGGTGTAAAACTTTATGTACAACATCTAACTCTGCATATATACGCAGGGCATTGTTAAGATACTTGTACTTAAAAATACTCTGTGTGTATGTCTTGCTCCTGCTAAGCCCATGCAGTTCAAAGATGATTTCTGCAGGGCAAACAATGATGAGATAACAATGCTGGAAACACTGCAAGTTAGGCTTCCAATCTTTACATCTCCTGTTGCAAATACCATGCACCAATCTCACAATACATACATACGTATCTATACAAATACAACACTGTCCACAATATCTATACTCTGCCTGGACTTCAAGAGACGTTCTAAGTTCTAACTGTACTGTCAATTTGTCCATACCGTTAAAAATTTGATAAAATATGATGGAATTAATAAAGTTGTTACTTAAATGGTACTTTGCAAAACAGCGTTGGTCTAATTTACACATGTATAACCGCATGCTGTGATGTTAATATGTACCTTAAAATATGTTGTGGCCTCATTAACTAAACACCAGCAATGCTTTTGTGTGACAATGTCTTGTAAACATCGCAATGTACTTATATGTGATCAACTACGAATGTATTCAATTTTTTACAGCCATAATATTCTAAAATAAATATGACATGTACCACTAACCATAACAGCCAATTAAACAGAAGATGAATTTTAAATTTACGCCAGGAAATAAACAGTAATTAAAGACAGTACACACCCGTGAAGTAGGTGTAACATCTTGTCTTTCAACGGAACCATTACCCAGGCAAACTCACCATTAATTTAATCAAGATCAGGAGCTGAATCTGGAATAACACCCAAAATGAGTAAATTAAAAAATAATTGCTCTCACAATGGTGGTCCATTATATTTACCTCAGACAAATAATATAAACTTGCCATATATGCATAAACTTTAATTTTGGGCGACGAGTGTATTACTCAATTCAAAAAATTAAGATAGGATAAGTGAGTGTATCTTAACAAAATTAACTTTTTTCTGTTGCTCTTGTTGAACAACGCAACAATATTATCGTACTTCGCTCAAGGAACTTATCATCTTTTTGGCTGAGGAAACTGGTTGCCAGTCGATATTCATGACTGCTTATGCAAAGCCATGTTCCACAAGTACATTTTGAAACTAAACACTACACAACAGACATACTTGTGTACAATGAGTACGTTGATGGTGATAGTTGTTGTAACTTGTGTAATACTTTCAACACATGGCTTTCAACCCTATACTCTGCACACATGCTAAAAGTCCCTCGCTCGAGTTTCACATTTCCCTTCGCACTTACTTAAACTAGGCATCTTTAATAATTATTAAATGCAGAAATGTGTACTGAAATAATTATACACGCCCAGAGGTACAAAATGTAGAAGGTCTAAACCATGAGTACATTTTACCAAACCAGCAATCAATTGTAGATTGTAGTGAATTTAGAAGTTAGGGCTATTAAATTACAAACCACAACAAGACTAACAAAGACTGTTTGTAAGACGAACATGTATAAAAATAACCCACATCTTATTTATTGTTCGTGCACGCATACAACTTATTTCATCAAGGCTTGAAAATTCATACCCTACACCAAAGATGATATTTCAGTACCCGTACTTTATTTACGTTAAAAATGTAATTGCCAGAAAAAAATGAAAACGTCCTTCACAAAGTTACCAAAAGGCGTAATGTGTTACAATACACCATACATGATAAAGATAAACCCTTAAAACTGTGCGTGAAACTACGTAAATAATGAAACACACAAGGTTAAAGAAAAAACCAATTGTTTTTCGTTAAATTGAATTTAGACACAAGGTACAGAATAACTTTTACAAGTAAAAAATGGTTTTTCAAAGTATATATACTACTAATAAATCAAAAAGTTCGAGGAGGTTTGGAAGTAATTCAAACTCAAATCAAATGTCTAGTGTTTTTATTAGTGAATCGTGAAAAATTAGCCAAAATCATTTTAATCTAAGATAAAGTAGTAACTATTCGAATAAATTAGTTATGATTTAAAAATATTTTTCAATGTGTAAAACAATTCTTAGAAATCTCACTGTGTCCTCTGGCAAACATCCTCTGATAATGTCAATTTGTAAAAAATAAGTTCAAGTTAACTATATCGGACGCAGGATAACTGCCTATTTGCGTCGAGCATGAATAAACTACCACCGTTTACCGCAGATTGTATGATTATAGCGTGTTAAAACCTTGATTTGAACAACTACAAACATTGAAAATGAAAAATGGTAGTTCAAAAGACAGCAAGAAATAAAAACAAATGGTTAAACCATTTACGTACCTGTATGAATCGGCAATCTGATCCGGATCCGCGAAGTCCGAATGAGCTTCATCGTTTGATGAGCTGTCATCCGAGCCTGGTAAAATTTTTTCAGGCATTTGGTCGAAACTGTGAGCTGAAAGGTGTGTATCAGAATCAGCCTCTTGGTCAGGATTGACGTCTTTGCCTTGACTTGAGCAAGGAACTACAAAGTCAGCGGATATGGCACCCAAACGCTGGCTACACTCTGATTCGTTCTCATTTTGGCCTTCTTTATCCCTGACCGTGCTTTTGTTATCCTCCTCTGAAGAAGCAGTCGGAACCAATGTTTTCTTAGGCTTACAGCTTGAGGCATTGCCATTATTATTGCAAATAGGTAAACTTTGTGCAGCTCCACTTCCATCTGGGAAAAATATAATTGTGACCGCATGCACGCTTTTTAATTGATCAGCAAGATTTATACTATTCAAGACTAACTCATCAGATTACGACAACGAGTATGGGTGAGAATATAATTATATCTTTAGTGTTCATAACGAGTAAGCATAACCGCTCGTTCTTATGACGGCCATAGTACGCATTGTTACACGAAGTGAAATAGAAACAGTTGAACTATATACGACATAAGATGAAACTAAGTATAGCCAAGTTAATACAAAGTTTTGTAGATGCAAGTCTATGTATCTTATCTTCTTTTCCGCACTAATCGCTACATCATCGGCACGTTCTTCAACTGCTCAATTCATATTTAAACGATGTATACTTTAACAAGAAATCTGCCTTCACTTGCAGGCTTAATTAAGTGAGAAGAGCAAAACTTAAATTTTTCTCTCGCACGCATGATGCTAAGCTCAATAGAATTCAATTTAATCCCAATTAGTAAAAAGTTTTTCTTCCTTTCACGTCCTACCTACATAACAGAAACCATACTCCTGATATCATCAGTTTCATCAGCTATTTATTCTATACACAGTGTTAGCACTGAATGGTCTTGCGTACTATTGGACTAAATGTCTCTAATAGTGTAGAAAAATAATCTCAGAACATACTTTGCGTGATGAAAATACCTCTTTTAAAATGTTTAATATCTAAATATAAATCTAAATAAAAGCTGGGAGTAGTTGTAAACTTTGGCTGTTAAACAATCTTGGTGTATACAAACATACTTAAAAATAGGTAGATATAAAGAAATCAAGATTGTGCTCAAGCTTACTGCTATAACGCATTACAAGCACAAACACACTGCAAAAATATATGTACATTTATAACATTAATAAACATTTTGGGGAACATTATAAACACTAAATGATTACCAAAAGGAAGCAGATAAAAACAAATTAAGCTATTAAAAGCGCCAATTAAAATAATGTGAAACAAAACAAACTTAAAAATTTTACATTCAGCAAAGAAGAGTTCGGCAGGAATACGGGATGGCTGGGTATTGAAACGTCTGGACGTCACGGTTTTCCTGGTCGCAACTTTGTACTTAGTCTCGCTGGCTGAAGCCATGATATTAAACATGCGAATCTTATCCTTTAAACTCTTCGATACATCATTCGCTTGCTCTTTTTGCATTGATTCATCAGGTGTTGAAGGGGCAATGGGAGTAGCGCCTTGATTGTCTATACGCTCCCAGCCGTTCGATATTCGATTTAGTCGGGCAACGAAAGATTCTTTTGGAGGTTGAATTCGACTTCTACTAAAATTGGCTACACGCAACAAAGCAAGCAACTTGGTACAGTAGTAGTAATCGTAAAATACAAGGAAATACACATTTGTTCGCATAAAACTTTGAGCAAATTCAAAATTATTAGGAATATATATTCTCCACATTGCGCGGCTCAAGTCCAGTGTTAGAAAGTTTTATCAAGCAATATTACAATTATTCAAATTTGCATAATTCTTGTTAAATTTCAAATAAATCCTTGAAACCTTCTGCTTCAAGTAATGGTAATTTGGGTTATTCCCCTTCATAATTAAACTGCTACTTAAGATTGGAAATGAATCTGAGAAACAGAAGAGCAATCATTCTACATTAATGTGTGTAAGTACAACACAAATTTTGTTCGTTGAGCTCGGTACTCAAGTTATGACGTTAGAGGAAAGCAAATATGTACACACTACATACTAATATAGTTTACATACTAACACATAAATACACAATCTATACATAAGTACAACAACCGTCCCTCCCAGACCTACATCTCTAATCTTGTCAGACTAATCTTGATTTGCACAGCGTATTAAAATATTTGCATACACAAAACGCAGAATTTACTAAAGCTGAAACATTATACAGAGGTATTTCATCCACCGGTGTTACGAATATCCTTATTCCAGTTTATGCGCACCATAATACCCATGTGCAAGTTATGAATCGAAGATTGTGGAATTATTTGTGCATAAAAGCTCAAGTTAAATTATACCAAATGTAAGCTAATTTCAATTTTGATTTTCTTACCTCCAGAAGGCGGTTTCTTAGCTAGATAGTGTTCACTTCCTTCATTTGATTTTGTATTACAAACTGCTGCTGAATTATAGTCACCATCAGGCATGCTTTCATCATCTTCCATTGACTTGCGATGGTCATTGACACTAGAGCTTGAAGTGACACAACTGTCCGTTGATTTGTGTAAACTTTGTGGACTACAAGCTCGATTTAAAGTAATCTTTTCACGAAAAGTTTCAGAGTTTAATGATGACATCACGTCATCAACTTTACGGTTCATACTATCACTTTCAAAAGGTTTTTCATTTTTTACTACTTGAGGAGCAGAGGATGTTGTTGCTCCCATTTTTGTACCATGAGACACATGTTCTTTATTTTGTACCATCAACTTTGCGGCTTTTTCTACTTCATCAGTCGTGACAGGCTGTGTAGTGTATCGTTTACTTCTTGGTGAACTACTACTACCTCCTGCTCCTTGTTTACGAAATATTTGAGCTTCCATCCTTCTTTCATTCTCTAACTGCATAAATAATGATCTCTTTTCGGCAACACTGAGACTCATAACAATGTCTTCATGACTGTCTGTTCGCTCCATTTTCGAACCCGCCTCACTAGCTGAAGTTACTCCCTTCAACTGATCACTAATACTAATAACTTCATTTGTACTGTCAACACTGGAGAAATTCACAGATTGACGTTCTCCAGTTCCGATATTCGCCACAAACTCCACATCATGATAAGGATTACAACTTCTAGTACTACTGATGTTACTATCGGCACCCACTGAATTTCTTCTCCAATCAAACTTAAACTTTGACCGTTCCAAACCTGGTTTCTCCAAATTGTGTTCAGGCTCGCCAAATGGTCTCACATACACATTGTTTTTCTTTGGTCCAAAAACTGAAGAGAAAACTTGATTGTCTTCATACGAGGATTTTCCTTCCAATGTTTCTGTGGAAACTGTCGCCGTACTGTCGTTGCAGATATTATTACTGTCTTTGCCAGTGTAAGCAGGACGCTTCTCTAAGTTGTGAGATGCAAGACCATTCTCAACAGCGTTGTCGTCAGACCTGCTTAAAGTGAACCAAACCAAAGAACAAAAATAAAATAGGTTACATAATCTAAATTCGGTCTGAGCAATGTGTACCCAGGCCTTGGCCGAATATTAAATGCAATGTATACTCTGGAAATTTAACATCCCGTATTAGTATTATTGGTACATATGTAAACACATTCCTACACAATATTTGTTCTCTATTACCTTAAAAATTCTATACTCCCCCAATTTTAATATGCACATCTTAACTGTTACTTTATGAAAGCATTCATCTTGCAGATCAGTATCAAGATGTACACAGTACGCAGGTATGTACATACTAAAGTTAATTTGATCTTCTGGAGTGAGTTCATTCAGGATTTTGTAACTTTCAAGTGTACTTATAACATTCGAAAATCCTCCTTGGATACTATCCAACTGTACATCTCATTCCACTGCCAACATCAAAGCCATTTCCTGCTATGTATATATGCACGTACAGGCACGCGTTTTTATAAATAAATGCATTACACCCACGCCTGACAATTCCTGAAAACAGCTGCAAATGGAAACACCAGGCTTCTACGAACCTGCCTGTCGAAGTTTATGACATATCTAGTTTGACTTTGTTGTGACTATTTAAATTAACTTGGGAATTTATTATATAGATAATTTAATTTACAGTCGGAAAAATTACCAAAAGTTTTAGCAATTAATTTCACATACTTGCTGGGGGAGGGACAAACTCCTTGAAAATTTTGTCGACGGAAAAAATTCTGCAGAAAAATTCCCGACGGAAAAATATTGCCACATGGGGGGAAAATATGCGCAAAATTAATGTTATGGAACAGAAATAAAAAAATATTTCGTAGAGTGTATATACGCTGCCTGAAAGTCTCTCTATATTAGTTAAAGTTTATAGTTTCAGCATGACATTGACATAGACAAATAGTAGCGACTTCTGAACAAACCATTTAAAAAAAATGGAAATGGCCCTTGATCCTCTCTTCAAATATTCAACACAGAAAAGCTGACTTATTTCAAAATACATATTATTATGCTGTATGCGATTTTGATTTCAAGTGTAATACAAAATTGCATATTACATCAACGACTGCTTTATAATGTACATTCACTATCTTAGAATCATTTCTTCACAGTTTATTAAAGGGTAGCCAAATGCTTGCCACATAATATTCCACATGCTTTTGTAAACAACCACAAGTTTTATAAAACAAATGCGTAAGGCCAAACCTTAAAAGAAACGAAACCGTGGCATTTTCGTGGTCTTATTAAGGTGTAGTGCGATAAAATAGCGCAATGGTTTGCACGTCTGAAACCATATATTACAAATTAATTAATAATGCAAATGAGCCGCTGATTGTGAGTTCGGAAAACATTTTAAAATGTAATATGTATGTACATTTCTCAAGTGTATGAGTATATGGATGTAATAAAACTGGGCCAACTGGGCTTTTGACAGTGTTTACCTTTGTTGGCCACGTGTACCTCGAGATTTTTAAAATCATGTAATTAGTGTCCTGGTTTATGCCGCTAGAATATTGGGAATAAAACTCTTATTATACCATACCACAAGAGTTTTCCTAGACTGCGAGCACATTGCGTTTTTCACACAGGTAGTACCAGCAGTGAAACTGACCTTCTATAGACTAACTTCGGCCCACCTGTCCAACGAGCAACTTTATCATAGTTATATTAGCATTTGATTATTACAGTGTAATTTAAATGCTTCATCCTCATTCTATATCCCCTACTTATTAGGAACAATTTCACGATCCCCTGGCACACTGTTTAACTTAATTAGAATCGTATCCGCAACAGCAACACTATCTTACATTTTACATTGACTACGACGTCAGTTGTCAGTTAGTTAATTGCTCTGCTTTTCTGCTAAAAGCAAAATGTAAGCTCAAATACACATAGAGCAAAATCCTATTACACCTAGAAGTATAGCATTCACTTTTAGAATTTATACTTTAGAAATGTTACACAACATGACGGATTTATATTAATATTTAAGATGACTATTATTTTTCTAATACATAAGGAGGTTTCATTATATGTCACCAAATGTATACTATTGTGGAATTCCGGTGAGATTACAGCGGTATGGGATGTATAACAGCTTGCAACTTTAGAGTTAAATATCTTGGATCTGTAAAGTGTGTTTACCTTTTATCATGATGACATTCGCCCGAATATATCACATCATTTGTTCCATACTCACAATCTGCCGGGCAACGGCTTTCATTTGTATTGATATCTCCCTCACTGCGGAAGGATCGATGTGCTCTTTGGAGGTCCGAAAACGAGTCTTTGGTACTAGACGTGAAAAAAGTAGGAAAACAAAGGTCCTCTCGTTCATTAGCGTGACCTCGCACAGTGTCAATTTCACTTGATGATGAAGAGTTGGACGTACACGAAGGTTCACGTACTTTGTGTTTTAAAATTCCACCTTTTTTTAGAATACTTTTATTTGCACCAGAATTACTAGCCCCATCAATACTGTGACTAGGGGAAGCGTTCGATGAAAACGACGCAGAGTAGGTCAAAGAAGGCGAAGGAAAACTTTCGTCAGCACTCTTCATAGATTTTTTTAAACAAGGCTTAATTCTCTCAGCATCTAAATAATTTATGTCATGATAATCACGAGAGGTTCTGTGCTTAAGAATTGGTTTCGGTTCTACTTCTTCCAAATCTTCTGAACTACATTTTTTCTTAAGAATCGGTTTCGGCTCTGGACTCAACCATCCACATGTTGGCAAGGAGTGCGTTGAAAATGAGTATTCGTTTGAATTATTGGCTTCTTTCATAATGTACGAGCTGTCGTATGATAATTTTCGTTTTAAAATGCTTTGAAGTCCACCCTCGGAACCAGTGGAGAGAATAGAGCTTCCTAAAGACGATCGCCGTAATTTTAGGATAGACGATTGATCAGAATTATCTGCGAAGTTAAAAAATTGTGTCAACATAACATGTATATTCTTATATATAGTAGGTTTATTTATTGGCATATTATAGGTACACATACAAGTGTAAACCGTTTCTTACCTCCATCCAATAACTGACGACGATTCTTCAAGATACCTACTGCATTTTCTCCACCAGACCAGTAACCCGTTTCAGTATCACCGCTCAAGTTACTATCAATACTTTTTGTTCTCGTGAGAAGGGACTTCGATTCCGACAAACCAAATGAAACACTAACACACTGTCCACTGGTAGAGCTGGATGTACTGATTGCTTGGTTGGAACTGTCATCCTTCTTCTTCAGAATAGAAGGTTTTTTCAAAGTAATACAATCATCGTCATTAACAGTTGCTGGAGTTGGCTCTGTGGCTGAACGAAGTATAGGTGGAATTGTTGGTTTTTTCAAAACACTCTTATTTTGATCCAATGAGATCGACGATGTTAATATTGATGAACTGATATTTGATCGGAATGCGTCTTTTATTGTTTTGGAAGGCGACGTTGGTTGTGAAATATCCTGAGGTATTGTCTCACCGGATGGAGTATCCGGAGAAGGACTCGGGGATGAATATAGAGGTGACACATTCCACAGTCGTTCTTTTGACAAGTCAACGGTTGGAGGTACAGAAGAAACATCATTACAAAGACTGTCACTGTCAACATCTATTTCCAAAGAGGTGGGGTCCGGTTTTGTGTCTAATGATAATTGGAAATTATACTTAGATAAACGCTCTAGTATTATATACATAATTATAAAGAATGCATATTGATTATGTAACAATTACCTTTATCACGTAAACCCCTGTTGGATCGCCGATACTTACTAAACCTCTTCAGTGTATCGCTCTCTTCATCTAACGACCCCGTTGTATAAAACGGTGTCTTCTCTAGTCTCTTCTCATGTTGTTTCCTCCGTTCTTCTTTTATCAACCTCAGTCGATCCTGTGCACTTGTTACTTGACTCTTTTCATTTATCTCGCCCTCCATTTTCCTTAGGCAGCTACCTTCCCCAAATTTAGATCAGGAATCCATCACCCCTGCTTCGAGATTTCGTAGGTGATGGGTAAGATCATCAGGTTTAATATGTAATAATGCGACAAAATGACCAAGTGTGATGCCCAGACTGAATGTTTAACATTCGATACAGATTATCACACCATGTGATGGCCAACAAATCTGGTTGTCCTTCAATCATACGTTCCTCCACCAACACACCAAAGATTTTGACATTGTCCTTCCCCTTACTCGTTCATGGTTCTGGTGGTTTAGCACATTTTACTTCAGTTTCACCTGAAAATACATTTAATGTTCATTAGGTGTTCAAAATGGTATTTGTTTATCTCAATATTCTTATTAGGTGATGAACATTGATAAAGTTGATTTTTTACGCCTGTTCTATCGATTTATACAATCAAGGTGAACGTAGGAAGATTATTACTCTACAAGTTCTGAAAATATTTCGGACCTTATAAGTACTTGGCATTCAGTATCTCAAGTATTTGGTTTTGACCAGAAACAAACAAGCACATAGCGGCGCTTTCGCCTAATGATCTATTTCAACTTTCGTAATCTGCCACTTGAGATTTATTTATAATTTTTCTTGTAGTTCTAATCGGTCATAAGTTTTTGCAGCTAAACAATTATTTCATCTTCTTTTATGTACTGTCAAAACACAAACTTCCTGACTCGTAGATGCTGCGTCTTACATTCGTCTCGTTTGTAATTCCTGCAATATTTATTAACAAAATATTATGCATAAACAAACAATGGTGAAAATAATCCTTTATTCAAGAAATTATTAAAAGCCTACGATTGTCAATTAATTCCTGTTATCATTCATTACAGTTCCTTAAAATTACAATTTGTATTTGTACTTAATAATCCTAATCCTAATTCATAATATTAACAGCTCACTATATGTCACAAGAAATAACGAAAATTTGTTTGTGTATACAGAATGTCAAAAACCCAAAATCGTACTGTAATAACAATTTATTGGTTAGGTTAGAGAGAGAGGTTGACAACTTAATGGAGATGATGGTCATCAGTTAACTACCGTCCAGTTGTGATTTACAAAGTTACAACTTAAGAACAAATGGAATGCTTACTATTGAATTTAGCTAAACTTTTAATGTAAAAGAGTTCAACTGCAACCAATTTATTGCATGATCTTTCACTTCTTTCAGCTGTACAGTACACACAATAAAGGATTTCCATTGAATGAAAATATTGATACTAACAATAACAGTAATATAAGAACAACTAATATAAGAACATTGTAGTGATAACATGAACTTTCGCTCGTTGTCACGAGCTCCGAAGTTTTCACTGGGAAAGGGAATTCAAAATAATATTATTGTATTTTTATTATTATACTTACATTACAATCAATAGCAGCTTAGGCTTGAGGATAGTGTTCTTTCCTGATTTGAATTTATTGTAATTATTTATTCTTGATATTGGATATTGTGAGATTTTATTGTTTTGTGAATATTGTGATACCACCAAATTGATAAGTAAGGCACTTGCACACATGTATAGGAGGAATTTGGTTACATTTTAATAAATAAAATTGCACAATATATGCAACAACTGGGTATATCACTTAAAATGTATTACCCGTCTGTCAACCGCTATCAGGGTAAACACGGTCGTGGAGTGGCAGGTCCGCAGCAGTGGTAGCATGCAAGTATCTGCTCATGTCGTGCACAACACTTTCCAATTCCAAGATAGACAAAAAGTATTACAGAATCAAAATTCAAAACAGTACAGTCCACCAGTCCAGAAACGAAACAATAACAACGAAACTGAGATATTACAACATAGAGATAGGATAGGGTAATAGGGTTACCTCACATTTTGATACAGCAAACCCAAAATCCTCTCATCCTATTAAATGTAATTGGCCTACACTATAGTATATATATAATAGTATGAATTTAATAATTATTGTGGTTAGGAATTTGATTTATACGCTAATCCAACCACGGCTTTACCCATAGTTGTATTGTAATATTGTAAGTTGTATACTTGTTCTGCAATATTAAAAAGAATTGCCATAAATTGATAATAATGAACTATATAGCCATAGCGCTATATACTTTTATCCTTTATCCCTATTAGCCTGTCTTCTGTGTGTGTACTTGTCCAAGGTGCGTTTATAAATTTAAAAAAGAGTTAAACAGCGATGATGTTACTTTATAGCATGTCTATACAGTTACTGTATAAGTATGGTTACTAGTTACTATATGTATCTACAGTGGTTCTTTCCTTATAACGTAAAGTCAAGCAATAAGAAACGAGTAATGTTGGAATTTCTTTTGACACATTAGCCTTCTCTATCTTCAATGTGCACTAAAATGCAAGAGCAGGAATATACAGAGAAATTATCAAATCCTGTAAATGGCTTTGATTCTATTATATTATATAGTTATAAGTATCTATAAGGCGAGAGGTTCAGTCGCATATAATTTAACCCTATATATATGACAGCCAAAGGGGGAAGTTTTTCGTTAAAAATTATCCTTGTGTACAGCAGATTCTGTGTTATGTATACGTTCTCTGTAAATACGGAACGTCTTGAAGATGCTCGAACCCAAAGGCTTGCCTGCTGATGACTGTGAGTGAGAACACACAGCCCCATCACTTCATCCTACCCTCCACATATTTATAAAGGTGAAGTGATTGGGATTGGGACATCTCTTATGAACCCACGCAGCTGCAAGCTTTCCTGTAGATCCACAAAGCATTTACCAAAAGCAAAAGCTTCACCATCAGCTACAGCCAAAAGCTTTAACAGCAAAATCATTACCAAAAGCAATAGCAAAAGCATTTAATACAATTTTACCAACAGCAAAAGCACTGTATATAACCAACAGCCACAGCCAACGCAAAGATGCTTTAAAACTGTGTTTAAAAGGTGTTTCACGAACGCTGTCTTTCTTTTTTGTCCCAATCGTGTATCTATATATACACACAAGGAAATTATAAATAGTGTCATTTGCAGCCGCAATCGTTTTTTTTTATTTTCCTTGTTTGATAAACTGCTTATTGTCTGAAGTTAGAATGCTTTTAAAGCATTAGCATGCTTGCATTGTACATTGTGTGTGCTTAAGCTCCACTGTACATGAAATGAAATGTATATTGATTGAATGTATGAAGGTTAAATGTAATGGCTATTATGGGCTTTTATTCCTTATTTACTATCACTGTATGGTCAAGCACTTTGCTACATTGCTACTGCTGACGTTTATGGTTAACGAAGGAAGTATACATGATACACGGATTATAATTTCTCGTGCCCTGTCCTGATGATTCATTCATTTTTTGCGAATAATGCTGCGTGGTTTCCGTATATTTCATATCAATATCGTTATGACAGCAGACGGAAATTATGTGTGAAGCTGATTTTGTTATGCAACTATAAATTACATACAGATGTTATATGGTAATATGGCTGGCTAGGTTGGAATTCTGGAATGATGAGTAAGGACAAGTTTTTTTTGGCATATTAAGGACAGAAGAAAGATATCTTTTGTTTGTATACATAGCCATTTACGTAAACGCATTGAGGATCAATGTCACGTGTGCTTCTGCTGTATCTCAGTTTTCAATACTTATATTTGCAACGCGAAAAATGCAAAACTTAAGCAAATAATCAAGACATTGATTTGTCCATAAATTCATTGAAAGAATGAATGGGTAGCTTATTATGTAAAGTAAGGAGCCATATGTATACTATGGAATGGATTATGTGAAGCTAAAAATACGTGGTTGGTGGTCGGTGGTACGTTGCCCCACGCAAAATGCAAAATCGACAAGTGCCATTTAATACATTATTCAAAAACAGTCGGGTATTTTTGTAAATGATTTCCGTTCGTCGTGCAAATTCTGCTTGCTTAACGCATTAACAATATTTTTTTTTATCCTTTAGTCTTAAACTTATGAACTAATATTACTTTTGTAATAAGCTTAAATATTATGTTTGTGTGTAAATGTATTATACTTCAATATTGCTGGACAAGTTGTAAACCTGTTTTGAGAATACTTTTTACTCACAGAAATTTATTTAAAATTATCTACACACGGTCAAATTTATCATACTTTTAATTTTGGAAGGGGAATCAAGACGTGAGTAGTTTCGGGCGATACTGATTACAAGAGTTGAGAAATATGTATTGATTTTGTCACACAGAGAATTTGAATTTAGAACTATTCCAACTGGTCCTATTAAATCTGCTTTTGTATGTTACTTTAGCAAGGCTCAAATGACGGCATTTATTCCCAGAAGATCTTCCACCCGTGATAAGTAAGAGTATTCACGACCATTAATTAACCCTCTCATAACACATGCATTCAACGCACTGCGATTTAAGTTCATGTGAGCAGCATCAAACCATTCATTGTTATCTCCGTCATAGCATTCTACGTATGGGATCGTCGTCGTTCCTGTGAGCAGTTAAATATCTTAGGATTGGTTACATGTTTTTGGTTTTTAAATTTAATTTACCATTAAATCCACCGATCACGAAAATCATGTCGTCCACCACAACGGAAGCAAAGTTACTTCTTGGGCTGGACATATCCGCTATTGCTACCCATTCCCCAGGGTTTTGTGGATCGTACTTTTCAGCGGTGTTGAGCCTTGTAAAGCCGTTGAACCCTCCAATGGCATATAGACAACCGTGGTATGGCACTAAACTCACACCACTTCTGGCACTTCTCATGGCGTGAATAAACGTCCACTGATTTTCCTGCTCATTTACATTAAGAATACATATTTTTATGCTTTGTTTTCCTTTACCTTTAATTATTTACTCTAATCGTAAGTCATTAAACTATTGACAGTTAACGCATTAAGATATTGACACGTTAACCAGCATGCTATTTAAAAACGTTTTGGACTAAAATACTAACGGCAGGATCATAGATTTCAACACTGTTCAAAACTTCCTGTCCGTTAAACCCACCAGCTACGTACAACTTCCCATTAAGAGAGCAAGCACTGGCATCAGAACGTTGTCTGTTCATCGGAGCAACTAATTCCCATTGGTTCTCTTTGGGGTTATACTTCTCGACAGACGCCATTCGAAGACGACCGTTGTAACCACCTAAGGCGTAAATGAATCCATCTGAAATATACAGCATTTAATATGAAAGACTGAAATAAATAATTATTGATGAATTGAAAGTTTTCATTCAGTTAAATCATGTTTACTGTTGAGCATAATCGTACCTAATAAACAGCACGACACGTAACATCGGGGATAATACATACATGCTTTTTCGGTCCACAGCCGAGTGACTGTGTCATAACATCTTACGGTATTAAAATGGTCATGACCATCAAAGCCACCAATCATGTATATTAAGCAACCCAACGAAACCAAACCATGATAAGCCCTAGGATTCACATCTGCCGAATTGGTTATGAACCAGCGATCAGCTCTATAGGTGGTGAGTATTGTTGCAGTTCAATATGTTATCCATTAGTGAATAAGATGTTAAATTGTCAATTGCACAAACAATAAACACATTATGTTGCCGCATTAGAACTACAGATTTAAAGATTACCTTGAATCATACGTCTCCACGAAGCTTGTTGGACTACCAGCACTCCAGCCCCCAATGCAAAATACAATTTCGTGAGGTACTCGAGGTCTCGCTAATGGATCATTTAAGTCAACTTCTGTTCCATTTCGGGAATCCATTTGAGCCAAAAATATAGAAGCCTCATAAAGTGCATTCTGTGCAGCCTGTAATTTAGACATGTTAATTGTCCTTTGGATTACTGAATAAATGAAAAGCATCCATAAAGTACCGGCAGCGATTGGAACTACGTTTTAGGCGTACAATGTTATTTGCTACAAATTGCCATTGGAGAACTACGGTTGTAAAGAAACGGTAACCCATGAGGCCGAACCGAATTGTATGTAACAGTTCTATGACCCTGCTGGAACGATTTTCGGGATCAAATTCCACCCATTTTCGAACAGCTATAAACACCATCTCCTCCGATCGTATGTTTAGCAGGTCATCACGGAGAATATCTTCTAGCTCTTCAAAAGTTAATTCACAAAATTCTGGAGTTTCTACAACATCTTTAAAGTTGTACAATAAAAATACTCGGGCCTTATTCACCAGTTCGGGACAGAAGTACAATTTTGATGTTTTAAATATTTTGACGCAATTTTTTGTGGTAATTTCTTTGATTAAAAACGCAGCACATTGTTGCAATAGGTAAGGGACGTTAAAGTTCTCAGCGAATGGTAGGATCTGCCGAACATTGTCTTGATTGATAATACATTCCCCCGTGTAAACGAAATCTATAAACGACTTCAGAGCGTCTGATGTTACGTCAGGTAGCACTAAATTATTGCCCTGGCCTCTCTTATTTGCGGTTAGAAATAATTTTTTTAATTTTGGGCTTCCTGCACACACCAGTGCCACGTGGACTGACAACTCCTGAAAAAAATCAGCGTTGTGGTATTTAAGATTTCAAACATGCATCAACATGTTACCAAAAACGTTTACGTACCTCTCCATCAGATGCTTTTAGCTTGCCATCGCACAGAGTGTTGTTGTTCCGGAAATCTGTCCATATTTGGGGATAATCAAGACCGATACATTTTTCCATGCATGTACCCCTGCGTCTTTTATTTCTGTTTAACTTTCCAGGTTTTTTGGAGCTATTACAAGGAATACATGCCTCTTGGGATTGAAACACAGGTGGTCCCCGTTGCTGATTGATGGAACGTGAGCGATTGCATTTTTGACGCTTGGATGTGTCCATCCTTTTAGGTTTTCTCCTAGGATCATCCGGTCTTCCAAAACTATGAAAAAGTTTAATTATAAAAAATCATTAACGTCGAGATATTTATTTACTCAACAAGAATAATTATTCTTGAGCCTCACAAGGTACTTCACACAATATAAAGCTTGCGTGAAAACCAGCAGAGAGTGAATATATTCATGGTTATAGGCAATATTCAACACCAATATCTTTCACACCCAGCAGCACACGGCATTACATATTTTACATGGCTATAATAACGTTGATTGAAACGTTTTTTGGCAATGATATCAAAGGTTAAGGGCTACCAGAAATCAAAATTATAATAAATCAAAATATAAGTGAAATTATATAGTACAACTATGGTATATTTTATGATAAAAATAAAAATATTTTACCATGTGGAAAACGGAAAGGAACATGAAATTTGTTGATAAATGGTCTTCCTGAATTAACTTATCATTGCATAAAATACTTCAATTTTGTTCTATACCACGCATACTGAATACTGAGTTACGGAACGTCTATGTATATAATTATAAAACCTGTTTATAGAATAACTCTGACTAAGCTGTTTCGTCTAAAAAAATAACACGTAACCTCGTGTTCAGGTAATAGAATGGACTTTATTTTTGAGGGTTTATCGCTGAATTTTCCATAAAATTTTTAAGGACTTTTTGTTTCCTTAAAGTCTACTACCCTAACCTATATTAAATCAATTCAGCTATCCAGGAACCACCTTGGCTTGGGTAGTCAAAACTTTCAAAAGGTTCAACTTCCATCAATGCCTCCACCACAAAATTATTACGAATTAATAAACTTTTTCAATAATTTCCATTTGTTTTCAGAAACAAACGAGAAGTTAAGTTACTGTGGCACTGTCATTTCATCCTTTTTGCGCTAATGGGAAATAACGTCGGGAACATTGCACAACGTCTTTAATTTAAATTAATTCAAGGTTAGGTTTAAGGGGTGCAAATGTCTTTGATACCTATGCGAAAAAATATTAAATCCAATATTGTGTGTAAAATATTAAGTACATGATGAAATGGAAATATCTTCCTGAAGATGCTCCTTATCTCATCTCATCCATACAATGCAAGTATGCAACGTCCATAGTTCCTATATATATTACAGCTTCGGCTTCAAACAAACTGCACTTCGTACGTGACTATTCACAGGCAAAATGTTGTCTGTTGTCTCACAAGTCACAAAGAAAGAAAGAAAATTATTTTACTAATATACCGTTATGGTACGTAGGTATGTATGTCCCTTAAGACACAGTACTCAATAGTTCACTAATGTTGTATAAATATAAAGTTTAAAATCATACTAGCATATTCCCCTATTAGCAAAATCTAAAACAAACATTAATATCATTATCCATGATTAAATTGGTTTACGTGGATTGCTTTTTATGTATATCTATACATATCCATTTCTGTATCAATAGGTATGCAACTAAAATCTTATGGTTTTCAGATACACAAATATATACAGACAGTGCATCATTCACGAGACATATGGGTTAACGTTTCGCACAGTAATAAAGCACAAATCACTGTACTTATACGAAAACAAATTAATATTGTAAAAGATTAATAATCTCAAAGCAAAGATAGACCCGCAAGTATGGTCTATAAATTTTGTTTTCCATACGCGGTAGAATTTAGAATGTTATTCTTGATTTCATATGCAGTATAGGGTCTAAATGTTTCAAAAACGATTCCTGGCTTTGCCTAGTATGTAAGGATATACTTATAGCAAACGTGGGGTAATGCGAACTTAAGTTGCTAAGGAAAGATCTTTTTGCAGTGGTGGTGGGTTTTCAATTATGCTCATTTATATATTTGTTCAAACATTTAACAACGAATATTTTAACTCGATTATATCGTATTTACGTTATTCTTTATTGTAATTATGAAGTGTGGTGTATGTTGTGTGTAGTGTAAGTAAGGTACTTTTGCACTATGTTACATTATGAACGGGTGGAGGGCGCATGGCTCATCGGATAGAAAATAGAATAATTTATTCTAAGAAACAAAATAAATAATAGGTAGAAAAGTAGAAGCTAAAACAAGATTTAATTTGGCTAATAATAAGTTCAAGAGGGTTGGGGTAGCTTAAGTCTTTTTGCCGTTATTAGCTTCCGCCAAATTATTCCCTTATTATTACTATTCGATGTACACAAATTAGAAACGATTATATAAAATGTCTACAAAATCTGAAGCCGGTTCGACAGTTAGGTCTGTTAAGCCAACTGGGACAAAACTTCCAACCTCGCAAGCTCCTACGAAGGTTTTAACAACACCAATGAAAGTAAAACATTTTCCTTAAATTTTAAATTTTTCTTTTATTCAGTTTACGATGAATTATTTATAATCACGCCATTAATTAAAATTAAATATACAATACATTACTTGATAATTCATGGAATGAAATCATGTATCGTGTTTACATTAAAGTCTGACAAATATCTTGCAGCGATATCCCGCACCTCCAGAAACCGCTAAAGTGGCACACACCCGACCATCATCGGTGTCTGCACCAATGCCGGGGCAAGCAGGAGTAATGATGCCCACAAGAAGACCCCAGACTCCACCAGTCATGACTCCACCAGCCATCCCCAACGAAACTGGCAAATTTTTCCAGAATACACAAACACTTTTGGGATTTGGTGACCGTGAGTATGCCTTTGGCATGTTTCCAAGAGGCTACGGAATGACCTTGCTAGCAATTACCGGTTGCTACAGTTTACTGCGCTGGGAACGAAATCGGCTCAAGAGGAACAAGCACAATCCTCCCACTGTTAAAACAAATGCTTGGTTTGCCAAACTGAAGACAATCGAGAAGGCGTACAGTCAAGCTCGGAATGATTTCCCTAGGACTGTAGTACTAACCTTAATAGGCGGTTTGGGAATGCCATATGCGGCTGCAGTTGGGGCTTTGTTTTGGTGTGCGGGCAGAGCGGTGGACTTTCATGAAGCAGAGGAGAACAAACCCGGAGCAAAGGTTGAGAACACCGAAGCCGTGCTCTGTCGGTTTGGAAAATTTTTAATGATCTGCGGAATGTGCAAGTTTGCTTTCGACTTTACTCGCGGGCGGATCAATTTGCCACTAACCAGCTAAATTAGTGGGTCTTACGCCGACGAGAATTGATTTTCTAATAGATTTATCCACAATTTAAAATCTTTGTTGTAATTAATCTGTATCTGATATGATGTATCTTCATTTGAATAAATGTCATAATGAGCACACAAGAAAAGAAAATATCTATTAAATTATAGACTTCATTTACGAACAAAAATATTTTTATAAGGAGGAATGAAACAGTTATTTCATTCATATGCACACATATTTGAAAAGTGTCCATTCTTGCATGAATACTTAAGCACCGCAAAACATCACGTACTTATGTATAGAATGCCAAATCCTGCTATTGTTTTTAAACACTTTGTACTTAAAAGTAAACACCAATCCTTTGACGGTCTATTAAAAGCTAAACCTTAAAGTACTTCTTAATTTTAAATTCATATCCTTATCTTCGCATATACTCGTCTAAGACATAGTTATAGAGTACCTACCACCTTTATATTGGCTATATAACCGAGGCTATATATTACATCTTCGCACTGCACTGCAGTTAAGTGCAGTGCAACTCCAAACAAAGTGGTTAAATTAACTCCAAAGGCATTGACTAACTTCAATTAAGTTTATCTGTGTGGTAAAATCCTTCACTTCATCTCTATTAAATTGGCAATAAAAGGAGACTTCCCAAAATGTTTGCTGACCTTTAGTATTTACTACCAAGTACCAACTATCATCAATGACGTTGTACATGAGTATACACACTGTAATATTGAAACTTTTGTACAATGATACCAAATTCGGTTGTGATTTCACGTATTGCATATTGCATTCTGAATTAATAAAGACTTGTGATTTATTGTTATTATTATTATCTCTGTTATTGCTGTTGTTGTTACTGTACCGCACGAAAAATGAAAGTTTGTATAACTCTAGATGTATACAACAGTATACAACTGTACAATAAATGAAAAAGCAGTGGTAAGGTTAGTACATTACTATCTATTGTAATGTGTAATGTAAAGTACATTAGTATCGAAAGTATCCTGACAATTCACGATGACAAACGTAAATTCCAGCAGTGTTAATTCTACTAATAATTTAACTCTGTAAGTAAAGTAAGCGTAAAAGTATGTACTTTGTTTATGAGACAAATGTAAAGTACTGTAAAGTAATTTGCTTATGGGAAGTTAACTTTTTGCCTTGGACTGGACAAGCTCAACAACAACCACTAAGCGCAGCACAACAAATTAAATGCAGCTTTATCTGCCATCTGGCAACTGAACAAGCAACCAAGTCAAATTGCCGTTCGTTCTGCGGCAAACATGAAATTCTGTGGTAAATTCGTAATATTCCACTACTTCACTATTCGCGTTCGTTCATTCGTCGTTCATGTGTGCAACGTTATTTTTAGTACATATGTATTTACCATTTACTCCACTCACTTGTTCATGTTCGGAGCGAAAGGAAAGGCTGTTGTGACTGAGGAGGATTGTGTGAACTTGTGGATTATTGTGGAATTTAGGCTCATTTGAGTACGACGCGGCGAAGAGTTACTAACTATTGCGGAGAGGATTTATTGTTGCAAAAGTGCAAATTACAGATCAACGAAGTTATTTTTAAATGGAAATTACAATTAGCTGGATATAAGGCGTTTCTAAAACGACCAAATTATAACAATTAGGGTTTTTAAGAGTAAGTTTTATCCCCACGAAACGGTAATATTGAATTATTGGGCTTATATATAGGACAAGGTATTTTAAAGGCTAATTTTAACGACGTGCTGCGAATTTCATTGTTCTTTGCGCGCTTTTTTTCTGGACTAACTCCAGCCATGTCCTTTTTGGACATTCAACTGACAAACTGATACCAGGGTCCACCATCAGCTAATCCGTTTGCATATTTGTAAATAAAAGCCGTATCATTTTTGTAAGTGTCGGAGCGTACAGAATCAGTCATGGCTGGAAGTGGAGGAAAGAGGCCTCCTCTTCTGAGCGAGCCGTTCCAACCGTCGCTCCAGTTTCTGACACCGGAGGAACTATTTCATACAAGCGACATTGTCAAGACGAAAGTACAACGGGTCTTGGGGGATATGCACAGGAACTTACATGGGTCGGAAGCTCAGCGTCGAAATGACAAAGCCGCGTATGGTAAGTCCGTCAGAAACCTTCAGTTATTCCTCTTCCCGCCTTTCAAACAGAGATTACTACAGTTTTTCACGCTGCTGAAATTCGAGTATTTTTACGAAATTCCAAAGTCTAAGACTAAAAGCAATAGTCGAAATGGATCGCTCCAATGGTCAGGATCAGGAATCCCCAAAGGTACGGTCATTTTGACAAATTTTTGTGCATTTTATGGGGTTTTTAAAAATTTTATTAAAATCCTAAGCATAACATACAATAGCATGACGGTGATGGTTCATCGTTTCACCACCCCACGTTGCGGCAGGATTTCTCGAAAGCTAGTTCCTTTTTCCAATGCCAGATGGCGGGTGGTATATGGGAAAATTATGAGCGGCGGAACGAGAATTCTGGCAGCGGCAATCCAAATCTGGCATGTTTTACATTACCGTAAATGCATGCATGTATTCATACGGGAATATACGGGGTTGGGCATTCACATGGTTCTCAACTTTTACTTCTATATAATATGGGTAGTACATACAACTCTCATCACAACACTGTATCACAGACACCTTAAATCCATAGGTGGGCGACTGATTGGTGTTTTCTTACACTGTCTTATACTTGGCATTAAATCTTATTTATTATTTTATTTACATTTGCAGGGAGTAGATGATAGTTTAACTAATTTAAACTGCGATGATGACTCGAGCAATGGTCCTGCCATAGGGCCAGAGCAGGAGAGACATCTGTTTGAGGAAGAACCCATGGACTTGGGAACCTTGGGCACTGGAGCGAATGAGGGAGAGGGGGCAGGACCTAACCAAAGGGCCTCTATACCCACTGAACCTTCAGGTCCCACTCCTGGGGCCCTCCTACCCTTACCTAATCCAACTGGACCCATCCAAAGGGCCATTCTACCCTTCCCTCCATTACCTAACCCTACTGGTCCTACTCAAAGGGCCAATGCCGTTATGCCTCCCTGGCACGGGTTGGGCAAAGACAAAAGACCTAGCAAAGGTTTTAGGTTGCGTTGGTGGGCCAACCACCCAAATATCATTAAACCTGAAGAGGTTGGTGGTAATGCTAAGGAACCCAGTCAAGGGGTCCAAAATAAAACCGAACCCAAAAGGGGTCGTGAAGTGGTGTCTCCAAGCACCTCAGGGGTTAACATCCCAAACAGCAAGCGCAAGCGCCCGGACTCTCAGGAGGGGAGCTCAGCCTCTAAACCCTCTCTCCTTGTCACCTATTCGGGTGACATAGAGAGACACAAAGGGCTGACTAAAGAGGACTGGGCCGACTTCTATGGGGAGTTCCAGCGCTTGTTCTTTGAAAATGGTCCCCTTGAGGGGATCGGAGACACAAACCTGAACCATAAAGGTCAGGTTGAGATATAGGATTGCCCGGAGGGATCCATAAATTGGGTCAGGGCGGCATTGGTGCACCTGGGCCCACAAAATATAAAGCATGGTTACCTAACGAGTTGCCCTTGGCCAAGCGCTTCCTGCTCAATATGCGGGTTGTGTGTGGGCAGCCTGTAGACAAGGATGTGTTGTCTGACAGGCTGCGCAGACGCAATCCTGGTTTGGAGCCCGGAGGTTGGCGCTGGTTTTGGCCAACTCGACAGGGAACCATGCAACTTAGCATTACATACCATCTCTACACTGTGGAGGTGGATCAGTATAGCTTTGAGTATATTAGGTCGCGCAAATGGTCCCTGCCATATGGGGTCAAGCCCGTGACCTTCCAAGAGCTGCTTCGTCCAAGAGTACCTGAGTCACAAGGGGCCTCTGGTCCCAAGACTCAGTAGGTGACAGGGTACTAGGGGGTCTTAATTCCTATGCGTCTGGAGTAGTGGGGCAGTCCTCTAGAATGGGCTGTCACACCTCCGTGACGCAAATTAACTTGCATCATTCCTTAAAAGCGGCTGCCGCCTTATCGGCTAGACGCGACAGGATGATGCAGACAGGACTTAACAAAAAGTCCAAAGACTCCCAACCTTGTCACTTAACTCCGACGAAGACAGCTCATTCCTTCATTGCTCTGATACAAGAACCCTACCACGTTAAGAATTCGGTTAAGGGTCTAGGCAGGGTTGACAAAATCTTTGTCTCTTCAAACTTGAATTACCCTCCCAGAGCATGTATACTTACTACTCCAAATGTGAACTGTCACCCATACAGGGATTTTAATGACAGGGATCTAGTGGCGGTAGAAACAAAGTGGGGTGATACCACTATAATATTCGCTTCAGCCTACTTCCCTTATGACCCCATAGATCCTCCTCCTGATAAAAGGTTACAGGACTTGGTAGCTGACTGCAAGACTAGGAAAATTCCATTAATAATAGGTGCTGATGCCAACTCTCATCATAGGTATTGGGGTAGCACAGATGATAACAGTAGGGGTACAAGCCTATTGCAATACATACTCAGTGCGGACCTGGAAGTAGTTAATGATGGTAGCCTACCCACATTCACTAATGCAGTAAGGTCGGAGGTAATTGACATAACTCTGGTAAATGAGTTTGCTCATACATATGTGAAGAACTGGAAGGTGTCTGATGATACCTCACTCTCTGATCATATGTACATTTCATTTAAAGTATTAAACTCTAAACCTAAAAGGGTAGGTAGGAAGAACATTAGGAGTACGGACTGGGGGTATTACAGGGAACTGTTAGCTGAACATTTCAGTAAACTTCCTACTCCAATACCAATTGACTCCTCAAGCAGATTAGATGTGGTGGTTAATACCTTAACAAAGGGCATTTTAGGTGTGTGGGAAAAGGCCTGTCCTATAACATATCCCTCAAATAAGCATAAATCTGCCACATGGTTCACTTCGGACCTGGAAGAATTGCGAAGAAGAGCAAGGAAAAAGTATAGGCAGTGTAGAGGTAATCGTACGTCACCTGAATGGGTAGAGTACAAAGACCTAATCAACGAATATACTGAACAACAACGGTATGCTAAAACCGAGGAGTGGAGGAAATTCTGCTCTGAAATCAAAGGGTATACCGTAACGGCTAGATTAATCAAAGCTATGGGGGCGCCAAAGCGTAGTCTACCTACTATGTTAACAGACATGAATGCAAGCGGGGCAGAGGAAGTCCTAGATGCATTGCTGTTGAAAAACTTCCCTCCAGACCCTGAATGGGAGCCATTGGTGCAGGAGGAGTTAAATGACGATCAACTCCTGATAGAAGGGATGATCACGGAATGTAAAATTGCACAAGCAGTGATGAGGTTCCATCCTTATAAGGCACCCGGTCCAGATGGGATCTGGCCGGTGATGCTGCAAAAAGGAATACAAATCCTTATGCCATTTCTTTTACTTATTTTTAAATCTTGCATAAGAACAGGGTATAATCCTAATGACTGGTGTAACATATCGGTGGTGTTTATACCAAAGTCTGGTAAAGGTGCTTATGACCTGTCCTCCGCTTGGAGGCCAATCTCATTAATGTCCTTCCTACTAAAGATTTTGAAAAAACTTATCGATAAACAACTCAGGACACCTTACTTAGAAGGTTCACTGAGAAAAAACAATTAATTTGCTTACCTCAAAGGAGTCTCCACTGAGGCAGCCTTACATAGGGCAGTCACATGGGCTGAAAAGGCTATTGAACGCAAGGAATATGCACTAGCGTGCATGTTAAATATGGACGGAGCGTTCAATAACATCTACCTAAAAGCCATACGCGAGGCACTTGAAGTCAATCAGGTCACTCCGTTACTTAAAAGGTGGATTCTATATCAACTGTACAATAGATCTGTAAGTGCAGAATTAGGATTGGTAAAAAGATCCCGCAATGTCCAAAGGGGGATTGCACAAGGGGGTGTACTATCACCAATCACCACTAATATGGCTCATTGTCATTGATAAATTACTCAGCAACCTCAAAAGGGTCTCATCACTCCTAACGCAAGGTATTGCGGATGACATCCTTGTAGGACAAGCTGGTATTGACTTAACTACCTGTAGGGATAGAGTACAATATGGGATTAGAATAGCCCAAAAATGGACC